>JAFBJT010111967.1:6314-56201 GCA_016785325.1 Chascanopsetta lugubris | reverse complement strand
GAGAGAGACAGAGAGAGAGAGAGAGAGAGAGAGAGAGAGAGAGAGAGACCCACACACACTTCACACACTTGACCAGTAAATCTGAGTGTGGACATTTAAATTAGAATTTAAATGTCGAATTTGAAGCAGCCTTTGAAATAAAGAGTTTGATTGTCAGAGGTCTGTCTTCATGCCTCGTCAGCAGTTTTCCAAGACTGTCCGTGTCACCACGACCTCCCTGACCTCTGAACCCCGACCTCTGACCCCTGACCTCTGAACCCCGACCTCTGACCTCTGACCCCTGACCTCTGAACCCCAACCTCTGACCCCTGAACCCCGACCTCTGACCCCTGAACCCCGACCTCTGACCCCTGACCTCTGACCTCATGAACCTGAACACAGTCACATCCTCTGAGGAAGCCGAGGCAGAAACTCACTGAAAACAACAAAGACTGGTCCGTCATGTGTTTGGACAAAGACCGAACCAAGAACAAACCTGGAGTGAAGTCAGAGTTTGAATGAGGAGCTTTTTATTTACTTCTCCTCCTGAAAACTGAACTTGTGAGTCTGTTCTCAGATCGTCCTTCTAAAAATAGCTGCTGAGGAGGAGGAGGAGGAGGAGGAGGAGGAGGAGGAGGAGGAGGGGGAGGAGGAGGAGGAGGGGGGGGAGGAGGAGGAGGAGGAGGGGGACAGCATGGCGTCCTCTGGGGACACTGAGCGGCGCGTGTCCACATGAGAACAGCATCATTAGCTGCCTCTGAACAACAGGTTCATTAACACAGGAACAACTGTACCATGTTAAAGGTGCAGTGTGTGAGGTGTGGTGACCTCTAGAGGTGAAGTGAAGCTGCTGAAGTCGATGTAAAGACTCATGAAAACAACAGTTCAAACATTCAGATGATCATCAACACAAGGAGTTAGTTTGACCTGAATCTGACACACTGCACCTTTAATGAGTGGCCACGCCCCCTCCAACCTGGCACACTGCACCTTTAATGAGTGGCCACGCCCCCTCTAACCTGACGCACTGCACCTTTAATGAGTGGCCACGCCCCCTCTAACCTGGCACACTGCACCTTTAATGAGTGGCCACGCCCCCTCCAACCTGGCACACTGCACCTTTAATGAGTGGCCACGCCCCCTCTAACCTGGCACACTGCACCTTTAATGAGTGGCCACGCCCCCCTCTGAAAACTCTGTGTATCCACCAAACCGTTAAAGGTTCATTGTGTAAGATTCAGGGTTTTATCATTTCCATTTCATTTAGTGCAGGAGAAGCTGATGTAAGAGCTGAGCAGAGGGAGATAAAGCTGCTAACAGCACACACACACACACACACACACACACACACACACACACACACACACACACACACACACACACACACACACACACACACACACACACACACACAGATGTATCACCTCCAGCTGAGCACAAACAGCCCAACAGAGAAATGACATTAGTTCTGGTTGGACGCTCGAAGAGTTTTCACAGAGATGAATCGACAGGAAGTTTGTCGCTTACACGCACGATGAAAACAGTGCAACTTCCTGTCCAGTGATCAAAGAATCAGCGGGACACTACGGTCTGAAGCCATTCTACTTCCTGTCATGTGATCAGAATGAAAGCCGAGTAAAACTAATGAATGATTCAGTCAATAGGAAATACGGGCTTCGGGGCTTTTACTTTGAAAATTCAGGAAGACAGGAAGTGATGTAATTATTCATGTTGGTGATATACAAGTGAAGCTCAGCTGTGGCGACAGGAAGCAGGAAGCAGAGTTCACTCTGCAGAGGCTGGTGACTCACTCCGGTGGTGAAACGTGGCATTACATCTAAATAAGGTCCGAGTCGTCCTTTCGCCGCCTGGACGTCGTGAAGGAGACGAGAGAGAGAAGAATCAAGAGCAGACGATGAAGCCGTATGCAAATTAGAGGCCGAGGCGGCGGCGGAATATCAACCAGGATTAGAAACAGTTCCATCAAATACTCCTGTCAGCGGGACGTCCTCGCTGAAGGACGAGCGTCTCTGAGGCAGAGAGGGACAGAGACAGACGCCACTGGGTGAATCGTCACAGGTGAGTTCAGAAGAAGACTGCGGCTGTCTTTCGTCACTTCCTGCTAGTTCACAGACTTCCAGCCAATCAGCTGCAGGAACACTGAAAACGGACAGGAAACTGAGACGCCGCCTGCTGGAGGAAAGTGTCAGCACCTCTGATTTCATCCCGTCTCCATGACGACCACAGAGCTGCTGGGTCAGAACCAGACCACGAGGTCAAAGATACAGAACCCTGAACCATCTCCATGTTGTTCGTATGGCTCTCTTATCCTCCACTTCCTGTTTGTTCTTTCTACTTCCTGTTTGTCAATATTCTAAAAACATTACAAAAGATTTACATACTGACATTTTCATGAATTCATAATCACCTAAATGTTTCCTTTTATTCCATGGCCCTTTAATGAGCCCATTAATGTATATTTATATGAGGAGCGGGTCCTCTCTCTGGAGGCCGCCATGTTGAGGTCAAACCTTACACACTGCACCTTTAACGTAGTCGTGAACAGGTTTCATCTTGAAAAGAAGTTTTAAAATAATTGATTGATGGAGTTCAGGCTCAGAGAAATAGTTCCCTCAGTCGCGCTGCAGTCGAATCAGCCTCTGACTGTTCTATAGAAAACACACACCCACCTGCTGCGCGCGCGCACACACACACACACACACACACACACACACACACACACACACACACACACACACGTCTCTCACTTGAGGAAAAAAAGATATTTTGCTCATTTCCTGCTCTTGTCTCTTCCTCTGTGGTTGATGGGATCTGACAGAACTGGGACTGAATCAGAGACAGAGAAAGGGGGCGGAGCTCCACACGTCTAAACTCTCATTATCTTCACTCTGACTCTCGGAGCCGTTTGAGATTCAGCGCAGGACGGGAGGCGGGAACTGCCTCCGGACTCTGACTCCGCCTCCGGACTCTGACTCCGCCTCCGGACTCTGACTCCGCCTCCGGACTCTGACTCCGCCTCCGGACTCTGACTCTGACTCCGGACTCTGACTCCGGACTCTGACTCTGACTCCGGACTCTGACTCCGCCTCCGGACTCTGACTCCGCCTCCGGACTCTGACTCCGCTTCCAGACTCTGACTCCACCTCCGGACTCTGACTCCACCTCCGGACTCTGACTCCACCTCCAGACTCTGACTCCACCTCCAGACTCTGACTCCGCCTCCAGACTCTGACTCCGCCTCCAGACTCTGACTCCACCTCCAGACTCTGACTCCGCCTCCAGACTCTGACTCCGCCTCCAGACTCTGACTGGGCCGCCAGAGGGTCCAAGTAGCTTCACTGAAGCTCTGCAGGGATTCAAACCTGTAACCTTTGCTTCCAAAGACGACTGCTCCAACCACTGAACCACTGCTGCCCCTCCATCACCACCATCATCTTCATTATTGATTATTGTTGTTATTGTTATTATTATTATTATTAAATTGCGTTGACAGTCACTTAAACATGGTCATGTGTTTAGGCAGATGTTGTTGGTCACAGTGGCCCCGCCCCCTGGTGGTAGACCAGTGTTTAGGTTTGTTTGTTTTTGGCCACAGACCAGGACTGCAAATGAGCTCTAGCTCCATTTCCTGTGTGCATCACGTGGTCCCAGTATTTTGGTGGTAATCATGTCTGTATTGTCCCTGTTAAATAAACAATAATGAATATATTTTTGGCCACCAGGGGGCGAACACAGTTTGATCAGAGCGGACGGATCCGGAGTTTACAGACGTTACATTTACAAACACTGAGTCACGCGATCCTGTCGGATCTGTGAGGAGCAGAAATATCAACCCGCTCACAAGCTTTTTATTTCCAGTTTGAGCGTTAAAGGTCACGGGTCACATTTAAGAGCAATTTTGTCCAATCGTCAATAAATAAATAAATGAATAGATTGACTAAAGCAGGCAACAAAGTTGTCCTGAAACGTTCAGAGCGAATCCAAACCTACGAGGACGGGATCTATCCGGATAATCGCATACAGGTTCTCAAACCAGCGAGATTGAGGCTTAGAGTGGTTGGAGTTATCCTCAGGTGAGCAGCCGCCTCAGTGGACCACCCACTCCGACCCCTGAGCCACAGGAAAGAGGGCGTTGATCTGTGATATGAGTTCACGCTGCACAACTTTTATTTTGACTGGAGACTCTGAAGTTGTGACTCAACCTGCAGCTGCAGACATCACACACACACACACACACACACACACACACACACACACACACACACACACACACACACACACACACACACACACACACACACACACACAGCAGCTGCTGCCTCACCATTGTCCTGCTTCATCTCCTCGGCTGTTAGAAAACGAGCCTCCGTCTCCATCGCACGTTCACTGATGCTTTAATCAAGACTCACACAGCATCACATGATCATGGTCCCACTGATCACATGACTCACTGCATCCCACACAAAGAGGGAACACACACACACACACACACACACCTGAAACCTACAAAGTGGCCATGTGATGTAATGACACCTCGCTTATCGTCTCTTCCTTAATTAGTCTCACACATGTGAACTGACAAAAGTATATGGACACTTCTGTAATGGCCCCAATTCATTGCTGTCCATATATATATATGGACACAAACACACAGAGCAGCTTTGCACAGGGAACAGAGATGGTGAGAGAACGGAGAACACACACACACACACACACACACACACACACACACACACACACAGTGGCTGTGTTGATGAGTCACCATCCGCTCGTCTTGATCCATAAGGATGAATGAAAGCACTTAGACCTGGATTCATAAGAGCCAATCAACAGCCAGACGGGGGGGGGGGAAACGGAGGGGGGGGGGGGGGGGGGGGGGGGGGGCACATTCCTACAGCCCCAGCTGTCACCATGGTGACGGACAAACTTCTCCATGAGAGATTGAAAAGCTGGCGAGTCCAACAATTCCTCTGGTCCTGCAGCAGAAACATGACTCCACACAAATACCTGTTTCCAGGACTCGCCATCAAAGAGTCCGTTTTATTAGGAACACTGAGCATTCACACCTGGGTCACATGACTGTTTTCTGGCTCCGCCCACACCCCCTCGGGCATGATGCTATGACCCACATCCAGCTTCCTGTTGTTAGCATGTAAATGCCCATGTTAGCATGTAAATATCCATGATAGCATGTACATATCCATGTTAGCATGTAAATGTAGCATGTTAGCAAACTTGAATGAGGAGACGTTAGTGAGGAAAGGAGCCTCAGAGCTTCCTAACTCATCTCCTGTCACATGAAACAAAATTCCTTAAGGAAAGGAAACAACTTAAAATACACACACACACACACACACACACATAGAGACACACACACAGACGATCCAAACCCCATCCTCCTCCAGCCCATCTCTCATCCACACCCTAAACCCACTGCGCATGCGCGCCGCGGCAAACAAAGGACCTGAAACTGACCGTCGAAGGATGGTTCATAAAGTTTGACTCTCACATCCAGCGACAGGAGATGGACTGGATGAGTGCGTGTGGGCGTGCACGTGCGTGCGCGTGCATGCAACAGGGTTGGAATAAGGGATGTTGAAGGATGTGTGTGTGTGTGTGTGGGGGGGGGCATCTCCATCCTACACACACACACACACACACACTCGCGCCCTCTCACCCCCCCTTCATGCAATAAATTGGTAATCACCAATCAATAATTCATCCTGATCATGACATAACCTGGTTACAGACGATGCGTGGTTTAGTGCACGTGAGCGTCGCCAGATGCATGCGGGGGAGCAGTGTCACACCTACACACGCACGCGCACACAAAGGGGTGGAGCTGAGCATCTTCAAACTGCTCAAATGTAAAAATAAATCTGGATGTGCGCGTGACCGCGAGGAGACACGTCATCGCGACCCGATCCTACAAACATCGATCAATCATCAATCAATCAACCCATTACTATCATCGATAGGAATCACAGCGTCAACGTCCACGCGCATTTTCCCCCATCAAAGTGAAATGCGCGGAGTGACTGAGGCGCGTGCCCGTCACCCTGTACACACCCCTTTCTGAGGCTCGCGCACATTTTACCTTTAAAAGCCGCAAAAAAGACAGAAATGTGCAAAGAGTGAAATGAAGCCGCAGGTGTTGTTTCCACGCAGGGCCGAGGACGTGTGCACACCCACGCGCCTGGAGCCTCGGCGGCGCGCACGGACACATGGAACCAGACAAAAGGCTGAAATATATAAATAATGAGCAGCGGCAGTTTCCGCGGCTTCTCGCCGACGCAGAGGCTCTTACCTGGGCTCCGGACGTGCGCTGCTCCCGCTGCTTCCTCCAGGTGTTTCTTCTTTTAGGTGTATTTGGTTTTTCCTCTGCGCGTCCTGGAGGCTCGTTCCTGCTGCACGACGGCTCGGCTCAGCGCTCCTCCGCCTGCGCGCACATGCATCCGTGCCTACGTGCACGCGCATGCAGCTTGTGCACGCGCTCAGAGCAGACGCACGATCCAACTGTGGGTTTTTTGCCTGTGGAAAAAAAAAACATTGGAAAAATGTCAGACATTTTTTGCTCTTTGTGGGAGAATTCAGTCTGATGCTGTTTGACACTTTAAAGGTGCAGTGTGTGGGATGGAGTGACACCTAGTGGTGAAGTTACGCGTTCCAGCTGAACCCCCCCCCCCCCCCCCCCCCCCCCCCCCACACACACACACACACACACCTCAGACTCCTCTTCCAAACATGTATTAGAACCTATGTCCTCCTTCAGTTCTCATTCAAACTCTACAGGTGTTTTAGTTTGTCCATTCTGGGCTCCTGTCAAAACATGGAGGTGACACATGGCGCCCTCTGGTGGAGAGGAGCTGCTCCTCATGTCGATATCAAGGCTGATGAAAACAACAGTTCATACATTCAGGTGATGATACGCTCACATCGCTGCTTTTCATTATGAATTGAATAATGAGAATAATGCACGTGCTGCACCTTTAATCCAGATTTGATAAGGAAGATTCCTCCGTGTTTAAAACGGAATAACACACACATCTTCAGACGATGAGATACTGTCTCAAGGAAGATGTTCTGAGACGTGCACGTGAACACGCTCCTCCATTCTCAGCCTGTTTGCGCCCCCTGCTGCCCATAAGCCAAACTGCAGCACTCTCACTGTCCACCTGTTGACACAGGTGAATCTGGCAGATTCTATTTTATAACAACAATCATCATCATCAAAGTAATAATTACACGTTTCCTCGCTGTAATATTACAAACATTATCATTATTAATAATAATCATAGTCTCATAATTAGACGGACTTCATGAGGAACTGCTCCTCAGTCTAAAGTCTGGCTGCAGGTTCCACTGACGGGACAGAACGAAGGTTTCACTTACATGTATTAGGAGTCATTCTCATTGGAGTGGTCCTCACAGTGGGCGTGTCCTGAGGCCTCACAGTGGGCGTGTCTGGAGAGATCTCGTTCAGTGACGTCATGTTCCAGCACTCATCCAGTAATCTGGCTCGCTGCTTTGGGGCCATTTGGGGCATCAGAGGGCCAGTAACACTGCAGCAGGGTCCAAGTGGGATTCGAACCAAGGACCTTTATTCTATCTGTTTGTAACTATAGTGACAAGTTGGTCCCCACTCACTTTAAAATTGCTTTTAAAACGGAAACGACGATGATCTGGAACATAGTTCTTACCTTTACCCAGAATGCCTTGCTTCTCAGTGTGCTCCTTTAAAAAGAACTCCGCTCTCGACGATCCAAGTTGATCCGGTTCCGGACAGAGTCCAGTCCAGCTGTTTGAACTTGTTGTTGCCTGTGACTCCTCTCACTAACTTCCGGGTTTGAGTGAGTCTTCTTTCACGGCGGGAACCCGAGGAATCCGCTTTCAGACCCGGGTCACCTGATGCCGGTTTGACCGAGCTGCGATCTGACGCCATCGACCGGAACACGACACCCAGGTGAGGAGGAGGAGGAGGAGCAACTTCTTCCTCTACGCTACCGGCGGAGGCAGATTGAGATAAAGGACAACACGAAGCCCCAACCGCAAACCAGACAACAACAACAACACCTGGAGGTGAACCAGGTAAAACATAAACAGGAAGGACTTTATTTACCTGGGACGATGAACAGACCAGGCAGTGGTGTCCGAAGTATTAGTAAATATTCATGAACTCGGTTCATAACTAACACGGAGGAAGAAACTAAAATGGCGACCTCAACAAAAGGGAAAACGCACAGGAAACACGATGAAACAAACCAGGTGACAATCAACCATGGACAACGAGTGAACGCAGAGAGGAAGTGAAGTGTGCCGTGACACGAGAGGACTTCAAAATAAAACAGGAAGTGATCAACAAATACCAGTTACGAGATCCACACAAAAACTTTGAACACTGATGCGCACGTCCATACTAAATATTGTTTTCTCTGAGTGTAGTAGATATTGATATTTTGTCAGTGTGCTCTGTTTTCACTTGACTCTCCTTTTTGCTCTGTATGTTATTCTCCTGTTTGAATGTTTTTTTTGCAGACTTGCTCAGGGTCAAAGGTAAAGTCAGTGTGATTCGTGGATATATGAGCAATGTACAAATACAATTTGAGTACAGTCATTTTTGTCTTGATTTATGTTCTGTACACCTCCCACCAGCAGAGGGCGCAGTGCTGCCTCTGTGAGACCTGTCAATCACACACCCAAGGTCATCAAGTGGTTGTTGTGCAGACGAGCAAAGATGTTTTCAATACACACACGTTTAGCTGATGTTGAGATGTATTTACTATTTGTTTAGTGTTTACTGGAAAACAAATGGACCCTGGTATGGTTTCACACAAGGCTGAAAAAATACTGCAAACCATGTGACTCGTTTTAATGAAGGGAGGGTCTGTATACATCGATTAATTCACTCATTCATTCATTGACACACATACAACTAATATACATTAACCAGGCTCCCTGATTATAATATGTTAAAATCCAGAAATATCAGAAAACCCAATAGTAAGCACAAAAACCCAAACAGAGGATTGGAATAGTCCAAAATATTCTTCCAAACAGGGGGAAATCCCTGTAATCATAAAATGTACATGACAAGGCTAAAATGTTTTCATCAATGTCTTTTTTGGAAACTTCAGAAAGTCAAGGACAATTAAAATAGATGTTTTTAAACACCTTTTGGGGCCCATGCACAAAAATCATATTTGGTCTTTTGATTCAAATGACTTGTAAAGTAAATAAAAAAGTAAACAAAGTAACTCTAGAGTAACTCTTCTTCTGTTTCCGGTTGAACATACATGTCATGTGCGGAAAGGGACATTGTTATAAGTTTTCCAAAATGGCAACACTGGTGACAGTGCAGGTGCAGTGAATATTCTTCTTCAGGAAGTGATTAAAGGAGATTAAAGGATCCTGATCCCCCCGGGCCGATCGATCCAAACCAACATGTTGGCATCAAACAAACGCCCGAGTCATGTGACATGCACCAGGTCTCAGAGAAACCTGATCAGAGAGTCGACTCCCCTGAAGGACACGAGCCGCGAGCGTGACAAAGCAAGTTATTAAAGCGAGAGAGAGGATTTTCAGGCAGAGCAGCAGAGAGAGGTGAGACGTGACCACAGAGGGGTGACAGGGTGAGGCGGCAAAATGAAGAAATGCTAAGAGGAGAGGAGAGGAGGAGGAAGAGGAGGGGAGGAGAGGAGGGGGGAGAGAGAGGAGAGGAGGAGAGACTGGTGTGTTTGGTGGAAACAATGTAAACAGCCCAGAATGACTCATTCCTGAATCATTTTTAAAAGCCTCATCTTAAAGGTGCAGTGTGTAAGATTTCAGTATTCTGTTTTTTGGTCAAATATCACAAAACAATTACAGACATTCTCATGAATTTATAATCACGTAAATGCTTTACTCCTTTTCCCGTTGCCCTTGAAAAAAAACAACCCATTGATGTCTATTTACACCGTACGCCCATTTTCTGCCGCAGCAGAGCAACATGACTCAGTATCCAAAACAAGGAGGTTTGTTTTTACCCCTGCTGAGGCTCAGGTGGTAAAGTGGGTCGTCTAATTACCAGATGGTTATCGGTTTTATCCTTGTCTACCCCATTCAGCACGCTGGCACTGACACAGTGTGTGTGTGGGTGTGTAGAGACAAGTGCTGCAATGAATGTGTATGAATGAGTGAATGGTAAAACCCGAGTCGTTGTAAAGGGGCAAAATGAGTGCGTCACCACACCGGTGGGATGTTGGTCGTTGAAAGTCGATGTTTTCGGTGCCGAACAGGGAACAGAGTTTTTATTACTTTTACTTTAAACCTTGTGAGACAATGTTTAAAATGTGCAGTGACTTCTCACAGGAACTCATCTTCATGGGGGAAGTGATGGTTGTTCATGTGACCATGGACCTCAGCGCCATCGCACGTCACATGATCCTCCGTTCTGTGTTTTTACGCCTCAGTTTGGATGTTGACTTTGAAAAAGTATAAAGCAAAAAATGACAACGGACACATTTTGATGAGACAAACACATTCCAATGTAGGGCTCGGCAGTTAGAGCAGTTGCCCTTGGAAACAAAGGTCACTGGTTTGAATCCCACTTGGACAGTGTCACCGGCCCTGACACTGATGCCCCTAATGGCCCGATGGGCACTGGAAGATGTACCCTGTGACCCAGATGACTGGATGAGTGGTTGATGAGGACATGACATGATGTCCAACTTTCTCCAACAACACGAGACGTAGATCTGTTTTGGACACTTTTACAACTTTCCAATAAATTCATTAAACTCATGAAAGTCATCTTACATATTTAGGGAACTTGTATTAATTAGTAATTAGTAAAAAAAAACATTATATTGCTTGATTGATTTGAAAGGATTGTTGGTCCTTGGTGGATGTTTACGTTTTACTGACAGTCCTCAGAGTTTGTTTTGTTTTTTTAAATGTCCACAGTCACTTCAATAATCCCCAGTTTATTAAAAACAACACTGCATTAATATCATCCCTCCTTTCTGTTCGGACGGTGGGAGTGGATTTCAGGCTGCCTGGGTGAAAAACAAAAACAATTATGACGACAAACAGCCCTGAATGTCAATCACTTTAAATGGCCTGTCATGTGTTTTTTTCCCCTGCCATTATCAAGCAGCTGCAGGTAAATGTGGTGTTTTGGTTGATGGCAGCGTGTTTCTGTCCTCGCTGTCTGAAAATCAATTAGGAAATTAGTTTTGTTTCATAGAGAAAAAAAAATGGATTTTTTTTCCAAAACAAACATTTCTCAGGATGTTTCCAAAACAAACATTTCTCAGGATTCAGATATCTGTTACGCGGCTTTGACAAAACGCATTCCTCTCCTCCTCATTTCCTCACAATCCAGCCGGAAACGATAAAGGCAGGAAACAGGAAGAAGCAAGGTCTGATGGAAGTGCGGTTCTGTCAGCTGACTGATCCTCGGGGGGGTTGGAGGGAGGAGGGGGGGTGGCAGAGGATGGATGTTATAATCAAGGACAGACGTGTTATCAGATAAGACTGTATTGTACATGCCATTCAGAAGTCAGTCACACATCCACCACCACCGCCGCTGCAGCTTCTGTGTCACTGTGACTTTATTTCAATGTGGGAACTTCAGCAGAGGTGAAGGGTGAAGTTATCACAGTGTCACACACTGAGGCTGATGTGTGTTTTTACTTCTCTGGGCTCTGATCCTGGGTCTGTGACCTCACACACTTTCATTTTACTGCCTCCACCCCCTTCGGATTATCCGACCAATGGCACCACCTGCTGGACAAGATTATACTCTCTCTCTCTCTCTCAAAAATGTATCGGAATACCAATACATTTCAAAGTCGAAAGAGATGATAACCATCAATTTCTGATCAACAGTTTATTGGTGTAAACATCTTATTGTAACATTTTTTCACCTTCAGAAATTATATATATAATAAATGGAATCATTTGTGCCCATTTTCAACCACACGTTCACTTCACCTAGATTGCCTAAATTCCCTTTTTATCAGATAAATTAAAAAAAAAAATTATTTCAGTGTAAAATCTTGCACCTGCGTGTCTGCACTGAACAGCATCGGATGTAGTGACATCTAGAGGAAAGGTTGTACATTGCAGCTGAATACCCCTCATGTTACAGTTCCTCTATAAAAACACACAGTGGCTTCAAGTTATCTATTTAGTTGATCTATTGATCGGAGCCACTGTAAACATGGTGGTGCAACCAGGCAGCCGACTTTCAGAGGAGGAGCTGTACCTGAAGTGAATATAAAGGCTCATTGCAAACAACACCTCTCATGTGCTGGTGATTAAACTCTCAGAAATAGTTCAGCGTAAGTATTGTGTATTGCTTTAGTGTCAAATCTTAAACACAGGACATCTGAGGGGCTGTATCTTTAAAGTAAGAATAGAAAAAAAAAATGTAAATTAAAATTAAGAAAAACCTCTAAATAGACATTGGGAAAACTTGAATTCATTAACATCCAAATGTTTCCGTCCTTGCATGACCCCGAGTTCCTAGCAGCAAAGTTGTTTATCGCCGAGTCGGCTCGGAGCAGCTCTCTCCGCTCCACCCGGGGAAACATTTGCACCGAAAATCAGACTTGGCGAACATCACCTCGTCGGGCCTGGTCCGTCCCACCACGACAAAGTTGATCTGTCCGTCCGCCGTCTCCTCGGACTCCACCTTCCACGCAGCGGGGTCCAGGTGCAGGTAAACCCCGGAGCCGGGCTCCCTCCTCTGACAGCGGCCCCGAGAGGAGCACAGGGTGTGGCTGCACAGAGCGGCCGCAGACGTCACGTTCACCAGGTACGGACCCAGTGTCCCATCGATGTAGAACTTCACAGCTTCACAAGCGGCCTGACGACAGAGAGGAGAGAACCATTAACAATTCACTCATTCATTTGAACATTAAGGAAAAACGACAACATAGCTTTCGCATATACTCCGTTATACCGACATTAGGAATGGGAACAATTGTAGCTAAATCTAACAGACTGGACCTTTATTACAAAACCAACTCTATTGTTAGAAAAATGTGTCCTCTTCAACCGCCCATCCGGTGATCTGGGTTGCAAGGCCATTCAGGGTGTCAGTGTCAGGGCCAGTGACACTGCAGCAGGGCGGCCTGAGTGGGATTCAAACCAGTGACCTTTGCTTCCAAAGTTACCACTGAGCCACTCCCGCCCCAATTCAATGATTTAATATATGGAGAAATTAAAATCTATAAAGGGATAAATGCCCAGTGACGGTCAGTATCACAACTTTTTACAAATCAAAAAATATATATATATTTTTTTTTAGTAGAAATTGGAATATTGATCTAAACAGCTACATCTATGATCACAGTGAGCAAATGAAAATAAATCAAATTTTACAATTCAACACAAAAGTCGTCACACTGACATGAAGTCACTTTTAAAGGAGCCCCTGAAACCTTTGACAAGTGGAGGTGAGGTTCCTCTGACTGACCCTTCTCCTACCTTGGACTTAGAGAAGGCGTGGTCGCCCCACAGGACCACACCTGCGGATCCAAGAGCAGCGCTCTCCCCGATGGTGTAGACCAGGTGCTCCTGCAGGAAGTTTGTAAAAAATTAAAATTTAAAAATTAAAAAAATAATTAATTATATATATATATTTTTTTTTATTATTAAAAAAAATTATATAAATAAATGAGTTAGAAACCATTAGAAATTAAATTACAAAAATTAAAGTTACAAAAAAAATACAAGAGTCAGAAACCATAAGAAATTTAAATTAAAAAAAAAAAATTTGCTCTGAGTGACAATCACAGTGACTCGCCTGCGAGAGGAAGTCCAGTGTGTAGGTGTAGACGATGCGGGTGTAGGGGTACACGGGCGGCTCGGGGGTCGCCTGCGCCGCCGCCCTCAGGGCCTCCAGGACGCGGTGGTGCGCGTAGAGCAGAACCTCTCGCCCGAGGCCTCGGTCGTCGAGGCTGAGGTAGATGTCGGGGTACAGGGCGGCGGAGCTGTTCCACAGCCACAGCAGCCGGTCGTTCCTCTTCATCTGCGCCGGCGGACACTCGCCCGAGTAGCCGCTTCCCTCCACGTTGTAGTTGTAGCAGTCGGGGAAGCCGTAGAAGCCCCACAGCCCCTGGGGCCTCAGCCTCTTTCCCAGCTGGAGCGTTTCCTGCATGAAGCTCCGCGCCGCTTCCTCAAACGTCACCCGGGCGGCAGCCTCCACCTGCGCGGGGCTCCAGTCCGGGTGCCGGGCCCTCACCAGGGCCCTGGAGGCCACCTGGTACACCTCCTTCGTGTCCCAGTTCCTCTCCCACACGGGCCTCCAGCTCTCCCAGTCCACCACGGCCAGGCCCTGGAAGTCCCTGTCGGGGATGTCGGCGCGGATGTCGTCGGAGGCCACGCGGAGGTGCGAGTCCAGGCTGCAGTTCTGCGGGACCCCGCCGTTGACGGGGTGCCCCTGGCTCAGGTACCTGGGATACAGGCCCAGTTTGTCCGCGTAGAAGATGGTGACGTTGTCGCCCATGAAGGTTTGGTTCTGGTTCTGGACGATGTCGAAGTTGGCCAGGTTGAGGTCGACATCGTACTGGGAGAGGCAACCGAGGGTGGGGGCGTTCCACACGGTCAGGAACGGGACCTGGGAGAAGGATGATGATGATGATGATGATGAAGATGATGATGATGACCTCGGCTCCAGCCCTGAAACCAGGCTGGTCAGACCGAGGAGCAGCAGTAGCAGCAGCGATGCGGAACGAGGGCAACACATCTCTGCGAAGACAAGATCAACTCTGGGGTGAGCGATTGTTGCGACACCGACTTCACGCAACTATTTCCTCAAGAAGGTTTGAGGCAACTTGAGTCCTGACAACCAGAGTTTCAGCGTTCTTGAAGTTTCAGCCCCTGCTTTCTGACTTCGTCTATGAATCCATGAATTCCCACAGAATCACGTGTTCATAACGTGATTTAAGACGAAAGGACACGTTCAAACTTACCTTGTCAGACACTGGAGACAGATTTGACTTTGTGTATTTTGCAGGGTGTGTGTGTGTGTGTGTGGGTGTGCAGCGGTGGCCGGCAGTCACATGACCTGAATCACATGTGAAGAGGGAAGAGAAACCCTCACAGTTCACAGGTTTGCCCAACTGCCAATCAGAGGAGACATGCAAACTAGCTCTATTTAAAGTCACAGTGCCCAGTGTTTTCAATCCCCTGCATGTGTTCCTTGACAACCTGTGGGTGTAAATGGAGACTTTTTTTACGGGGGCCCCTGGGGCCAGATTTAAAGGTTCAGTGTGTAAGGTTTTTACTGCCAGAGGAGGACTGTAAAATGATTTGAGTGATGCTTTTATGAGAGTAAAATCAACTGAATGTTCCAACTTGTTTTCATTTCCTTAAAATGACACTTTTATATTTGTATCAGGAGCATCAGCTCTCTGCAGAGGTCGCCATGTTGTACCAAACCGTTTTTTACAGTAGCACAGAATACATGAATTAAACCTATTAATTATTCAAAGGGAAGGCTGAGGTGAACAGGCACTTAAAGGTGCAGTGTGTACAATTTTGGTCACTTCTATTTGTGGATTAAAAGAAAGCATATACTGCCTTTTTTATGAATGCATAATCACCTGAATGTATACGTTCTTTTTACATCACCACCAAATGAGCCCTATAATGTATATTTACAGCAGGAGCGGGTCCTCTCTGTGGGGGCTGCCATGTTTTTACAGTATCTCAGAGCAGACATACTAATCATCCTCTGAGTTTTCCTGTGTGATTGAAAAAGGAAGGGTGAGGTGAGGGATACAATGTGCAACTTCACGAATGGAAGTCACCAAATATTACACACTGCACCTTTAACTGCAATGTGCAGCTTCACCACTTCACGGCGCTAAATCCCTTATACAGCACGGTTCAGTCGAAATGTCCGTCAGGGGAGGAGGAAAGCCATAATGAACTCTTCCATCTCCAGATTGAAATGAAGGCCTGCTCCAGTCTTAAAAGGGGTAAAAAATAACTCTTGGCCTAGCAGCACCCTATAATTACATGGGGCCCCCTTTGTGGGGCGGGGGGGGGGGGGGGGGCGTAGTGAGGCCGAGTCCCTCCCTGAGGACGAGCCGGCCTCTGCCTCCCCTCACAGCCCAACTGTGACAAGTTTTCACCCCAAAGCCTCTTTCAAAGCTCAGCTTAGAAAGTTTGGATTCCAGCCCCCGTTCGTTTGTTTGTTTGATTTAAAGGGGTTCACCCACAATCAGATTTTCTGTGTAACTTGGTGGAGTGGGTGGGGGGACAAGCCACAACAGGAGAGGTCAGATTGTTGGAGTGGATCCATTCAAAGTGTCAGATCCTGGAAACTGTTTCACCACTCCCTTAAACATTGTGGAAATCTATGAAGAAGATGTGGATGTACACTACACTACAGACCTGATCTTTTTACGAGTGCCGTGTGCTGACCCGATTAAAATCTAACCCAACCTACTTTATTACTTTCGGCTTGAATATACCAATGAACAGGATGTTGCGGAAGCTATAAAAAGAGAGACTGCCCAACTCACGTTGTTTGCCTCTATCAGTCTGCGGCCAGCTTTTCAGTGAAGTGACGCAGGTCATGCTTTCCAGGGAAACTGATGCTGACGTGTGCTCACTCCCAATGTTTGGGTCCCAGGGTTAGCGCATCTTTGGCCAGCTTGCTCTGACACAACAGCAGAGTGGAAAAGCTGAGAAATTGAGTTTGTGTCACCGAAATATCATCCAAAATGCCATCTTTTCAACAAAGATGTTTTATTTACTTTTTTTTTGAGTCAAATTTGAGAGAACAGCATGAAGACAGAGGTGATAGTGTCAGCGAAACTGTGGAACAAAATGTCAGAGAGAAAAAAAACGTTCGAATGTTTGTGCTTCTTAGGTCAAATAGCTGCTTCCTAGCATCGATTAAGTCGTGAAATGTTTTAAAGAGAAAACTACTAGTAGTCATGTTTTTGTACATATAAAATAAGAAATACATAAAACGCCTAAAAATACATTCAAATAAATAGTTACACTTTGAATCTCCTCCATCTAAAAAGGTGATGAGACAGGTCATGTCGAAACAGATCAGGCACTTGAAATGGTGTCGCGCCTTTGCCACATTTGAAGTGCATCAATTCCACTTTCACCGCCGCAGCATTCATCAAACGGCCACTCACTCGCCACATTTCCTTCAGCGACGTGCTCCTTATGAGAAACATGGAATCTGACACCTTGGGAAACAGTGACTCGAGAGGAAACCGAGAGCAAAATGTAAACAAGGTCATTTCCAGCGAGCCCTCCGTTGTTTAAAAAGAGATTAAAGTTATAAACAAATATAACTTTGCAATTTCCACAGTGTTTCTTATGAAAAATTTCACTTTGTGTCATCCTTTTTTTTTTTCTTTTGTCTTTTTTTTTTTACAGCAATTCAAGAAAAGACACTGACACTCCTCGCTCACTTTGAACCTTCATCGTGCCTATTGATGTTTTACCACAATGAGGTTGAAACTGCGGTGCACTAACAGAGGAGGAGGGAAACGGCCAGTGAGGTTACGCACAGCAGGGCCGACGCCACGGCGGGAGCGGCGCCCCCCCTCTGGTGCAGAGGGTCCGTCTGCTCACAGCGCTCGCCCTGGTAGCCGCTGAAGCACTGGCACTGAAAGTCCGCCCGGAAACGCGCCTCCTCCGCATCGCCAAGCTTGCCCGTCACCGTGGGTTTGCCACTCTGCCCGACGATGCTGTGGGTGAGGGGGTTCAGGTGCAAGTAAACATCGCTGTCTGGGTTCCTGCGCAGACAGCGGCCGTGAGAACCACACAAGGTCTGACTGCATAGCTCCGCTGCTGTGGAGACGTTGAGGAGGTATTGACTCAGCGGACCCCTGAGATATGCCTCGAGGTCGGAACAGCTGGTCTGGAGAGGAAAACAAAAGGAGAAGTCATTCAGTCGCGGATCCTGGTCGAGACTACGTTTTCCCCTCTCCAGATATCCTCATTCATCTCTAAAGTTAAAGCTATTTTAACATGGGAGTCTATGGGGGATTGACTCACTCTTGGAGCCAATGTCCCACTCCTGGCCCCTGGTGGCCAGCCAGTGCAACTGTACGTTTTTCCACTTCTCTACTGGCTGAGGTTGCTGCTCTGTGCGACTACGTGTGTTTTTGTTGGTGCGTGAGCACCCGTCCACCTCTGCCTTTGATTGTCTTACCATGACTCTACTTGAGCCAATCATCATCCCATGCACGCACACACACCCCCCCCCCCCCCCCCACACACACACACACACACACACCAAAGTAAATAAAAACATAGCAGCAACTTCCGTGACCGAGAGCCTCGTCTGGTAACTATGGAAACAGTAACTATGTTGATTACTGAAAAAAGTAACATTACGCCCGTCACTGTAGATGAGGTATCAGATTAGATTAGATGGACGAATGGGGTGAAGAGCAAGGGACTGACCTGTGATAAAGGTCCTCAGCTGGATCCATACCGAGGATTTAGCACATACATGGTTATGAAGCCACTGAGCGTGAGACCACTGCATCACCTTTTCGTGTGACATTTCAACAGTTAAAGGTCTTCAACTATAAAAAACAACAACAAAAAAACAACAACTCCTACAATACATTTTCTTCTTCATTCTAATTCCTTATTTGTGGCACAACATGACACCGCTAAACTGTGTCATGGCAAGAATTCGATTTTTCGTGGTTATATTGTCTATTATTATTTTTGTTCTCCGTTGCGATTGCGCCACAGACAGCTAATTCAGAGCCCAGCGCGGTGCAACGGCCCGCTGCTGCTACTCAGTTAGCGGGGTTATTGATTTTGGAAACCACCCCCCCTTTAGCATGGTTGCTCCTCAGAAAACACACTAATTGCTATTTATTCCCTTCTGTGGATGTGGCGCGGTGACCGATAATCCCCTCAGAGTATCCGGCAGACCACTTCAAAAGGGGAACGTGCGGCCGAGGATGGAGAATATGTTAAGGGGGATCGGGGCTTGAAACAAACACAGCTTCATACCCCTTTTCAAACAGCGGTTCACCTGCGTGTGTTTAAAGGTGCAGCGTGAAAGATTTCCGTCATTTTTTCTCACTTCTAAAAATATGAAAAAACTATTACGCACTGACATTTTCACGAATGTATCATTCGTTTTTTTCCATTAGCCCTAAATAAACCTGTGAATGTATATTGACATGGGGAGCGGGTCCTCTCTGAGGGGGCTGCCATGTTTTTACAGTAGCCCAGAGTGGACATACTAAACATCTTTTGAGTTTGAATGACAACTGAAGTCGACCATAGCTTCTCCTGCATGTTCAGAAGGGTGAGGGTGAGGTGATGGATACCACGTGCAACTTTACCTGTAGATGTCACCAAATCTTACACACTGCACCTTTAAGGAGTCCAGAGTCCAGAGCAACAATATCTTCTCATAAGACGTCATAAATCTCAGCCCTCTCGCTGCTGCACCCGAAAGGGAGTGGCACCCTCCTCCCTTCACATTCATCTATCTGTGTGCACCCCTGGGTCATCCATTAAACCCCCCCCCCCCCCCCCCCCCCCCCCCCCCCCTAAACCCCCCCCCCCCCCCCCCACCACCACCACCACCACCAGATGTGAGCGTGGGGTGTGTGTAATCCAGGATGGGGGGAATGAACCTTCAGGTGATTAATCCACAGGCACCCCCGGCTCCGTGCAGATGGCATTTCACCAGTGGGAAAAGGGCATTAAAGGTGCAGTGTGTACGATTTGGTGACCTCTAGAGGTGAAGTTTGCATGTTGTATCGCCGCACCCTCAGTCACATGAACATGCAGGACTTCAGTTGTCATTAAAACTCAAGAGATGTTTCGTATGTCCACTTGTGCTGCTGTAAAAACACGGCGGCCCCTGTAGATAGGACCCCCTCCTCATGTAAATATAAATTAATGTGCTCATTCGAGGGTAAGGGAGACAAAATCAAAACATTTAAGCGATTGCAAATTCATGAACATTTCGATACGAAATTGTTTTGTGATATTTCTAGAGGTGACAAAAATCGGACACGCTGCACCCTTAAGGTCCACGGACCCTCGCAACCGCCGCCCATCATTGCCTCCTCTCACCACTGGCCCCTCCCTCCTCCACTCCAACCTCTGTCCACCCCATCCATATGGAAGGTCTGACATTTAAATCAAACATGAGGATTAGCCCGAGCTGACAGCTGCTACTTAAGATAGACACACATCCATATAGATGAGACATGTAGTACAGTATCTGCAATATTCAGCTTCACTGAACCTTGCACTGCCGACAAATGCCGCTCCGCCCCCCTGCTGTGCTCTATCCTCACTGATACCTGTGACTCTCTCTCACACACACACACACACACACACACACACACACACACACACACACGCGCGAGGGGCGTGAATCACACACTCTCCAATGGAAGCTTTAATAGTGAAAAGTCGTTTTCATATGTTATTTACTTGAGCAGCAGCTGTCACGGGAGAGAGTCCACATCAACAACCAAGCTTAACATGGCTTCCCCCCTCCAGCTGAAATGACAGAGTTTATCATGCTTCATATGGAGCTGGCATGAAGCGGCTGGGTGTAACCCTATAAATCAACACTCACGCACAGTCGAGCCACAAAAGCGCACCCCGTAATTTGTCATGGTGACAAAGTTAGATTTGTGTTGGAGAGGCAGAGCACCTGAATAACCGGAGAATCTGTCCAAAACCACCGCTCGGCCCCTCCGGCAATTATACTCCAGCCTGCTGCTGCATTTGCAACAGCGAGTAAACGTAATGCTGGCGGAATTAGTTTCATCAACACAACAAGGAAACATTTTCACATTTGAACTCATCTGCCAAGTCATCGAGTGTTAACACTAGGCTGCAAATATATTTAATTAGTTTCCTCCCCCTTGTGTCATAAAGTATGATTACTGCTTTAATGTGTTTACGGCTCGGCCCTAAAATGTGATGTCGCATTTACACAGGGACAAATGTTCATTAAAGGTGCAGTCTGTGAGATATCAGTCATTTTTGTTCCTTCTAAAAATGTGACAAAACAAGTACGCACAGACATTTCCATGAATTTATAACCACCTAAACGTTCATCTTTGTCCATTACTCTTAAATGAGCCCATTAATGTGTATTTATATGAGGGGCGGGTCCTCTCAGTGGGAGCTGCCATGTTTTTTTTACAGTAGTAAAAGTGGATATACTAAACATTCTTTGAGTTTTCATGACAGCTGAAGTCGACCATAGGTTCTCCTACATGTTCAGAAGGGTGAGGGTGAGGTGATGGATACAACATGCAACTTCACCTGGAGAGGTCACTAAATCTTACACACTGCACCTTTAAAGTTAGTCCCTAATGAGCCACAAGCTTAATCAGCGGCCTTTCGTTGATGAAGGAGGCAGATTAGGAACATTTCTGACTGATTTGCATACTTTTTGGAGGTAATTTGTCTAAATTGTGATGTTGCAAAGGATGCAAGGAAAATCTTCATCATCATCATCATCGTCATTATCATCATCATCATCAGCAGCAGCAGCATCAACATGTTCTGTGAACCCCGGTTTGCGGCTTTTTAGCCTGAACTGATTCATAATGATTAGTCACCTCATCATATAGAACAGAATCGAATGTTTTTGTTGTCATTGTCATTGTACAACAAAGCACAAACACACTTGACAAATGTAATATACCAGTTTGTATTGTCTGCAGTCATTTACATGCATTCGTAAGCAAATGGCTCTCGCACAAGGAATTCACAGCCAACGACCCGACACGCACGTGTGAATGAAACCCAGAAGAATAGAAGCAGCTCATGCAAACAGCGAACACATAACTTGTGTTCGTGCGCGATCCCTGCGCTCGTACGTCAAAATGTAACGACCTTCAGTGGGACGAGGCCGCCGGCTCGAGGCATTTTGTATCCGAAAATATTTGCATACTTACTGCAATTTATTTAAAGAACGTGGCAAGTTTTCATCAGCGCCGAACAAGTCGGGGGGGTGGGGGGGGGGGGGCTTGGGATTTGCAAGCGGCTCATTTTCGTCCGTTATATTCACGACAGAGTCGCGGCTTGTTATTTCAAACATGACTCTGGGACTCGTATTAATAAGATATTCTCACTGTTACCAACACAAAATACGGGTTTGGCTCCTTAAACTACCAATGACATCACACACTGCTCTTTAGAAAGTAAGTGCCTACATAGTGGCTTTTTGTTCTTCCTCACATAACTGTCAAAAATGATGATCCACCAATTTGAACAATATGTGCACAAAGGTAAGTGAACAATACACATATCTGACGATGTATGTAACCATGGCAATTGACACTATCTACAAATACAACACAGAGACCTGCAGCTCCTTTCAGTAAAAATAGAACAGTGGTTGCTTATTAACGAGATAAATATAGAATCTAATTCATTTCGAGTTCAAGTACTATGTGTTTGTGTGAAAAGACAGCAACTCCACCCCATGATGTGTTTGTTGATGAATGTGTGTGTGTGTTAAGACGTTGAATTAAATCAAAATTTAATTATTAAATCAAATAAAATCATCTGATAATAAACAATATGACGTGGGGTGGATATGGTTCCAATGTGTAGTTGTTTGGACTGTTGATGATGATGATGATGATGATGATGATGATGATGATGATGTCATGTGCTATAAATGTAGCAGATATGATAATCTCACATTCTGACCATGCGGAGCTCCCTTATATATTTCTCAATTAAAGAATTCAAATAAATGATATGCAGCATTAATGTAATATCTAGGACATGAAGCCACATCCTCGTCCTGGCATTTGCGTCACGCAATCAGCCTGCAAACATCACACAGGCATAATTTATCTTTTCCTCTCAGGGTGCCCACGGTTTTTAATAATGCTCATAATGAAGCCCGGCCCTCCTAATGAAACCCAAATGTGTTGTCTGGCTTACCCAGAATCCTCTGTTGACTCAGAGGGCGAATCGGGCGCTCTCATTTGTTGATGTTATTGTGAAGCTCGGGAGAAAACACAGGTGTGACAAAGACGGCGAAATCTTCCAGCCACCGGGGGAGAGAGAGAGAGAGAGAGAGAGAGAGAGAGAGAGAGAGAGAGAGAGAGAGAGAGAGAGAGAGAAGCGGCAACATCTGTTGTGGGTCACGGCGTTGTCAAGCACGCAGACCATATGTGCCGCTGCCTCCGCTCGGCACCAGCCATATCTCAGCTGCGCTAATCTGACAGGAGTGACACCTCCGGAGAGGCTGTGAGCTATGTTTTAATGAACATTGTACGTTATTAAACTCATTATGTCTAGACTCTCCTTGCCACCGAGTTTCCTGCAAGCCTCTCCGCGCATGCATATGAGGCCCATGTGTGTATCTTTAACCTTAAAGGTGCAGTGTGTACGATCATCTTTGTCACTCACTACAAATGTTACAAAACAATCACATACTGACAATTTCATGAATTTATGATAATCACTTAATAATCTTTTTTTTTTTTTTTCATTACCCTTAAAGGTGCAGTGTGTGAGATTTGGGGACATCTAGTGGTGAAGTTGCATACTGCATCCATCACCTCACCCTCACCCTTCTGAACACGCAGGCGAACCTAGATTTAAATTGTCATTACAACTCAAAAGATGTTTAGTATGTCCACTTTGGGCTACTGTAAAATCATGGTGGCCTCCACAGAGAGGACCCACTCTTCATGTAGATATACATCAATGGGCTCTTTTAAAGGTGCAGCGTGTAAGATTTGGTGACATCTACAGATGAAGTTGTATGAAGTTGCAGCATGTTGTGTCTATCACCTCACTCTTCCCTTTCTAGCTCACAGGAAAACCTATGGTGGCCCTCAATTGTCATTAAAGCTCAAAAGATGTTCAGGAGATCTTCTCTGGGCTACTCTAACAAGATGGCAGCCCCCATGGAGAGGATCTGCTCCTGATCTTGATATAAATTAAAGGGCACATTTTAGGGTGGAGTACAACTATGATAATACATTAGTAAAAAATGTCAGTAAATAAGTATTATCTACATAAAGAAGGGACAGACTCTTACACACTGCACCTTTAAGGATAATGGGAAAAAATAAAACATTCAGATGATTATAAACTCATGAAAATGTCAGTATGTAACTGTTTTTCAATATTTTTAGGGGTGAAAAAAATGACCGAAATATCACACACTGCACCTTTAAGATAACAACACACACAACATGCAACCTTTAGGCACCGTATGCAAATATTGGTATTTCCCAAAGCGGAAGCGCATCAGTATGCAGAGGGAATCGGAAACAAATGCATATATTATATCTTATACACACGTCATGTCAACGCCGACTGCTTCATTATCACTATAAATCATCATGTCATTACCCCCTTGAGACGCGTCTATACCTCAGAGGATGTAAGGGAGAAATAATTAACCCTGCGGATTGGTCGATTTTGGCTCCAGGCACCAGCACGTATGGATTTTCAAGTGGAACCTTGTTGTAATTATCTTTGCAAATTAAAAGACATTAGCAGGCGCCTGGGTTAGTTGCGAGGGGGCATATAACTTCATTAGCCCAAAAGAGGGAATCAGCGCTATACCCAAAGATGTCATTTGCCGTGATGGATATTTCAGGATTCATTTCAGCCACCTCTCGGCCGGACGTGCGCTGCCTGGCAAATCAGCAAAGAGACAATTTGGCGGCGGCCGGGAGGAGAGGTGGAGAAATGGAGGAGGAGGAGGAGGAGGAGGAGGAGGAGGAGGAGGAGATGTGGTGTGACAAGAGAAACAAACGGGGAAAATGAGAGGAAGAGAGGGAATTCATGGTGCGGCTGGATAGGCTGCACCGGTGTCGATTACTGTTGATTTACTCGCTTCTATAAAGTCGGGACATTCGGGGCCGTAAAATGCAGCTCTTACCCTGATTGTTTACATAAATCCCAATAAGGCTCACGGCATTTCACACTGGGTGAAAATTAAACCCGGCCCAGGAAGCTAACTCAACTTCAAAACTACACCCAGGCCGGCGCTGCTTTGGAAGATAAAACGAGAAAAACGGGAGGTTGTCATTTTCTGTTTTAAAAGTGATTTGATTCATCAATGAGGTTATTTCAAAGATCTCCCTCCGGGAATTCTGTGATTGCACCTTGACTTTTTAAAATATTTTTCTTTTGCCCGACGAAGTTGAGTACGAGGTGCACTGTTTAATACAGGATGCTAGAATTTTTTTTGGCCAAAATATGCTTTTATTTTGAAATGCTTCTGCGTGTGTGATGTCACGCTTGATGTTTACATGCAAGGATGAAGCCCAATCAAGCCCAGCTGCATCAGTGCCACCCCCCTCCCTCCTTGTTAGCCTTCAAAATAAAAGTCCCACTTCCCCCCATTCGTTTCCAGTCCAATTTCCTTTTGAAATTGGTGTTTTTCTGTATCTCTGAACATAAGGGAGCTGATTGTATTCATTCAAATTAACTGGTAATATCTAACAAAACTCTTACATTTTCAAATATTACATTTCTCTATGTTAAACTATTTTATCTTATATGTAACTATTTTATTTTATGTATAACTATTTTCCTGACACACGTCATTACAGATTATAACGTTATGATGTTTTCACATCTATTTGAGTTTCTTGATAAGATGGTGTTTTGAGTAATTGTTACTGAAATAAAGATGAAAAAGATATTATATGAACAAAAAGCTCATAAGTTGTTTTCAATAATTTCATGGAATCAGAACATCGGGTCTTGATATAACAAAGTTTGTTTGGTCCCTGGTAACAATCTGAGTTTCTTAGCCCCCCCCCCCCCCGAAAAATAATTGCCCACTCCTGGTCTAGACAGTCCAAATTTCATGAGAAATTCATTGATCCTGAGTTGACTCATACAGTAAAGGGGGCTATAATTGAATCAATACTCTTACCTGTTTTCCACTGGAGTCTTTGTTGAAACATCTGAGTCAGACGAGCAGCTCGCGGCATTTCAGGCGGCTCCTCGGTGCAGTCGGGACTTGAATCGCTTCCTCTCAGACCTGTAATCCAAAAGAATCTCAATGAATGAAAGAATTTCCATGTGTCTTTTCTCAACGTGTTCTCTTGGCAAGAAAAAATATATCAACTTGCGCGTCATTGCTAAAAGCCTCTTACAGATACTACTTCATACCTGCCTACCGCGCTCGAATGTTTTGCATTGTGCGATTTGAGGCATCATCCGATTCATTTCCTTTATCTCCGAAAGTGGAGAATGGATTAAGCCTCTTAGCGCCTCAGGGCTTTCTCACCAAGAAAGTTCTTTAAAAGTCAAAAGCAGACAAATCTGAGGTATAGAGAATAAAGTCGTCTCTTGTAAGCAGTGAATTGTTGAGATTTTAAGAGGCACATTTGTTAGCTGCGCTTTTGTTGTTGTTGAAAGCTGCCGAGAGCTTTGCCGACTGCCCGTAGCCGATACTAGTCAGAAACAATTGCCAAGCAATGTGTTGCCGAGAGTCGGGCAGGAATTGTATATATTGTTCGACAGCCAAGATGAAGGCGCTTTTTGGACTTGGACATTCATTACTGATGCTTGATTTCTTTCTCTGTTTCTCCGGAGAGGCCATAAATGGGATTTACAGCTCCTCAATGCCCTCTGTCATTTACATCCACTGTATCTCCATCTCCCCTTTAAGGTCAAGGCCTCGCAACATTCTTTGTGTTTACTCATTTGCAATTGAATGATAACACCAATGAGAAGTGAAATGAACCATGTGCATGTGCAGGGACATGCCTCAGAGGACTTTCACGGGCTGGTGTCATCGGACAAGAATTAAAACATATTGAATCTAAAATTGAGCACGTTCTGTATATCAGTGACTTGTGTTGTTGTTTACCTCTATTGTTCCCCAGTGATAGATCCCCCTGCTGAAATCCCATTGGTTGGCGAGGTGGGAGAGCTCTAATAGAGTTTGCACTTGAATTCAGGTGGTGTATTTCAGACTCCCCATGTTACCCCATAAAACACCTTTACTACGGTGTTTTTCAGTATCATGATTCAAACCACGGGGGAAATACAATACACGTCAAGCCGAGGTGACGGATCCATGAAAAGGAGAGAGAGGAATTCATCTGAATTCCTGGTTTGTAGAGGTTTTGTACAACGACTCTGCATAAAGATGAATGAGAAGTCTCCACTTCCTGCCACTATCCAGAATAGAATGGAAGGAAAAAGCATCCTGCATACCAACAATGCCCCCTGAATGTGCCACGGCATAAAGGCCCCATCACAGACGGTATCTAAAGATGGACGTAGCGTCTGTGATGTCACAAAAGGTGGAGCACAGGTAGAGCTGAGGTGGGCGCATGGTGCTGCCGCAGCATCCACAGAATGCGTCAGATTGGCCCAGGTGTCACTCGAGAGGCCGCGCCCTGGAATTATGCAAAATGAAGACTAACCGCTAAGACCCGGGGAGGGGGGGGTGGGTGGGGGGGGCGACACACGAGATCAAATAGCCCAGCAAATGCAACACTTCCTGTGATAAGTTGGATGCAACAATAGAATGGGATGCATCACCTCCTTTCAGATTTGTTCCAGTGGTTCCAGTGGTACTGCAACAATCCTGTGACCCAAAATGCATTTTTCACTTAGACCACAATAGTCATTTAGATCTGTTCAATTCTTTGCAGGACACCTGGAGACATAACTTCAGGACGAGCATGTTAATGGAGTGAACACACCCTAAATGTCATGGCGGGTCATCACATGCCGGATCCCACCTCTTTTAGCTGAACGCAGCAAAATTAAAATGGCCAATCTCTTTCCAAAGCATATTTGATTATCCGGTCACTTGAAACCAGCCTGGGCAGAGTTGACACAAGCGTGTGCACGGGGCTAAATAGAGGCACACAGCAGCTAATAAGGAAGGGAATATTATATCAAAGCCTTGTTGACTGCCTGCCCTCTGTGCCCCCCCCCCCCCCACCCCCCACCCCGACCGCCTCCTCGTGACATGTGCTCTTACAAGAACCCAGCAAGTGGGGTGGAAACATTCTTATGGGAAGCGAACGGAATCCGTGTAGCAATTACTTCCAGAATACACAAGGCAAAAACAATTTAGATGTTAATGAACAGTCCTGTTAGGAGTCAAGGATACTCCAAACTGTGACTAATAGTTTCTTCCCCTCATTTTACTTGAATATGTTTGAATATATTTGTTGAGGGCCCGAGGAGGGGAAATTATCCAGAAATGAAAAAAGGCAATGAAATGAGGAAAAAGAAAAGGAAAATAAACACACGGCTTTGTGTTTTTGTGGCCCCTTCCGATTTATTTTGCCCAAGAACTAAGAAATGGATATTTCTCCAGGATGCAGATAGGTGCAATTATTGCCCTCGGACTCTCACCATAACAGTTGGTTGAGTGGCACCGGGTTCTTCTGTTCTAATACAATCTGCTTTAATGGCATCATAAAAAGACAGAGGCAGAGAAATATCCTTCCTGAGGAGAGAAGGAAAAAAGACGGAGCAATAAAAAGAAAGAGACCGGGCGACACAAGGTGAAGGGGCTGTTTCCTAAGATGGACAAAGAAGGAGAGGAGAGCGAAATGCTTCGTAGCCTCGGGGAGGGGGAGGGGCTAACGCCGCCGAACCAGACAGCCTAACGGAGGGTCCACGTGAGGAGTGTTGACAGTCTGTTTGCTTCAATCCAGTCAGCGGCTCTCCTCCACACAAGCCAGTGAAAAAGGAGGTGCACTGTAAACATCAAGATCACCTGGTGTTAGTTTGTGCTTTCGGACAAATGCGTCCTAATTAAAGTAAATATACATATTTAATGAGCCGGGAGAAGTGGTCTCATTTTCACCAGCAGTAAGAAGGAGGAGGAGGAGGAGGAGGAGGTGCAGGATGTCCACGCGGAATGAATTGTTGGAAGAAGAATCACAAAAGAAAAGAGCAAGGAGACAATGAGAGTGAATTCCTCCCACATTAGAAACCTCACCCTCACCTTAAAGGTGCAGTTTTTGTAACTTCTAAAAATATTACAAAACAGTTCCTTCCTGACATGTTCATCAATTTATTCACCAATTCATATCACCTAAAAAAAATCGTGTCACCCTTAATTGAGCCCAGTAAAAGTGGACGTACGACATATCTATTGAATTTTGATGACGACTGAGGTCTACCTCGTCCTGCATGTTCAGAAGTGTGAGGGTGAGCTGATGGATACAACAAGCAACGTCACCTCTGGATGTCACCAAATCTCACACACTGCACCTTTAATGAGCCTGAAGATGTGGTCTCATTTTCACCTCCAGGAAGAGGAGGAGGAGGAAGAGGAGGTGCATGATGTCCATGCGGAATTAATTATTGGAAGAGGGACAAAAGTGCAGGGAGATAATGACAGCAGGTCCCGCCTACATTCGAAATCTCAACCCAACCCTAAAAATAACCCTAACCCTAACTCTGTGGTGGTCAGGCCACAGTTCATGTTTGTCCCCCTGCGCAAAGCTGGGAGAAAAGCTGCATCTCAGTTTTCTGACATAAGTCATTATTGTGTGAGGTGCTTAAAATGTGGGTCACATATCGGAGTGTTAACCTTGGAATGTGGGGGTGAGAAAAAAAAGGCCTCTTTGATGCCAGAATTCAGAAGATGGCTGGTGCATAAACAGAGGATTCATCTCTCGGACATGTGCATCCATAATGCATAAAGGGGAGTGGACACTGAAAAATAGATTTCCGCTGAGATGCTTTTTGAAAGCGACAAAATGAATATGCCTCGGCGGATAAATGTTTGGAGAAATCTTTGCGAGAGTGTAAAAGTTTAGCGGCCACATGCTGCCTGTCAGGTACCACAGCTAACCAGTGAGAAATAATGTAACGTCGTTTGGCAGTTCCATGCAAGGCACCCGAAAATCATTTTGTGTCCTCCGGAGGCAGACCTGCCTGGGGAGGAAGTGTGCAGGGGAAGATAGCGAGTGCAGTTTAAGGACCCTGTGGCTGTATTTTTATGAGGAGTTTTCTATTTTAAGCAAAACCACCGTCAAGCTAAGCGTCGTAGTCGTTGGTGCCGGTTGACGGCGACATAGCCCTGTCCCAACCACTCTGCTGTTCATGGTTGGAGAGAGATTTTGTAGAATTTAAGGAGGCAAAAACATATTTCTCCAAATTTGACAGTTTGGGAATATTTTCCCAAAAATATGAAATAAGAAAAAAAATATAAAGTCATTTCCTGCATTTCAGAAAGAGCCAGGAAATATCTCTGGGCTGTAAGCTGGAGGAGACTTGAACTTTTCCATCCATTCATCCATTTCTGCACACACCCACCCACCAATCCGTTGGATGATCCATCCATCATCCAACCATCCATCCCTCCAACCATCTATCAACCATCCATCATCCAGTCAACCGTTCATTCATCCACCCATGAATCCATCCAAGCCTCTATTCGTCCATCCATCATCCATGTATCCATCGTCCATCCAACCACCCATTCATCCATCATCCAAACATCCATCTATCAATCCATCCAACCCTCCACCCATCCAAAGATCGATCCACGGATTTGACTGCATAGCTGACAAGTCCCTCTCATCTGATACTCAATCAGTATTTGACAAATGAAAGTCAAGCTGGGTTACACCTAAAGTCGACTGAGAGTCTAATTAACCTGAACCAGACAATAGAAGTAAACTCTAATTAGGATTTGAACACAGTACCCTCCGGGCTATGAGACGAGAATCCAAACCACTGCACAATCCTGACCATTGCCCAACCAGCTGTTAAAGTATTTCAAGTGACTGGCAGGCGACACCAAGTGTTCCACCGTCACTCTAAATCTGAGCAGGTAACTATAGCAACGGGCTATCCCCTCTAAGTACGGGGCGCAATTCAGGATAAATGAATATAAAGGTTCCACTAAGGAAACTGAAGATTGGTGTGAATCATGTTCAATAGGTAAAAGAACAAAGAAATCACATATTTAAAGTCTTTCCACTGACTTTTAAGCCACGTAACAAGAAAAGTTTTGTGTTTTAGTCTAAACACGTGATTAGAATGCAAGCCGGGACCCATTCAAGTCAATTAAATTAACATTGCAAGGGGTGAATAAACTTGGATTCACTGCCATCCACACAAATAGACTTTGAACAGGTAGGTCGATGGGAGGATTTCTGCCGGGCTGCACACGAAGCCTTGCGTTTGAAGCCAGATAAGAGAGTCTGAAACGTATGTGTATGCGTTGGCATGTGCATTAAAATGCTAATGTTATAGCATGGGGCTCGGTGTGATCTTCTGTCTTCTGAAGAGAGGAGGGAAAAGGACGTGGAACAATGTGTGTTGGAGGCAAGCCATGCTTCAGTGTTCACAGCTGGCTCGGGCAAACAGAGCCAGCCAGTAAGTCCACCCTCTGCCAGACTCCCCCCGCCACCACCACACCCCCCCCCCCCACCACATTTATGGCATTGACTACGAAGCCAGTGTTTTGGATCCCTCTAAAAAAAGATCCCGATAAATTCAATTGAATGCCTTTTAAAATTCTAATTAGATGACTAATCCACTGAATGGCACACCAGTTGGAGTTTTAAGACTCCTCCCTTCAGATCATTAACTCTTCAACTCATGTTGGCCCCCTTCTCTATTGATTGCTGTGGTCACAATCCACAATGGCTGGTGCCGCGATCTGCCCTTTCTACCTATGATGAGATCATCCAACTTTGAACACCATCTGGTGCCGGGCTGCCGACGGTTATTTTTAAGGGAGACTGCAAAAGAAAACAGAAATTAAAGATTGTTCTTCAGCCTGCTTAGGTAAAAACACCACTTAGCCTAAGTGCCAGAATGTTTTGTACTTAAAGTCTCATGTGTTTGACATGATACGAGTGGTGCTCAGGCAATCAATTTCAAAGCGGCATGAGAGCAGGCAATTGCCAAAGTGTTTCAGATAGTCTGATTTGAGTTCCCAGGTGACCGGCTCTGTCGGTAATGAGATATAATGTGCCCGGCCCCTGGGAGACTTTCATTCACACGAATGCCGGGAGAGACAAGAGTTGCGATGGCATTTGAAATCTAATTGGAAAACACTTTATCCCAGTGAAGAAGAGGCAGGACAGGAGGCTCTGTTACCATGTGTTCAACACAATGAGGCATGACAAAATTATCTAAAAGCGCTCCAGCGTTCGGTGTTTGTGTTTTTAAGACGCTGCTGAGGCAAAAGAAAGCCAGCTGTTCAAAGAGGGGGTTGGAGGTTCATTGACGATTTTACTTCAATACTTCAATATGGTTCATTTCAATCCTTCATCTACAGGAGTTAAAGGGAACGTGCTTATGCATAATAAATGTGTTTTATACACTACACACAACTCATCATGCTTTCCGTTTTAAGAGAGACAGGTGAGAATGCTTTGTATTGATGTTTAAAGTTGAAAAATGAGGCTGAACTGATGAAAGAGAGAGTTAGAGAGAGTCATGACGTCATAATTGTACACTATATTTAAAATATCTACAGGCAGCCCTATTGAGTGGCACTATAATGACAGAGAGCATCATGAGCACTTAGTAATTTATGTAAAAATAATTACTAGGCATGAGTACTTCCTGTGCCCCCACTTTAAAATAAATTGTCTCTATCTGTGTCATGGCAACAATGCTAAACCACTCTGCAGTGACCTCTGACATGACTTCCAATTTACATAATTTAAATATGTATGTATCATAGACTGTATAAAAAGATGGACATAGCGTTTGTGATGTCACCCATAGGCGGTTCTGTAACTTAACTCTTCCTACTTTTTGGTTTATACAAAAATTGGCAAAGAGGTGTAGCACAGGTAGAGCTAGGTGTGGGCCCGTGGTGCTGTCACAGTATCCACAGAACATGCCAGGTCGGCCCACATGTCACTCAAGAGGCCACGCCCCTTAATTATGCTATATTTCAAATCTCGATAGAATAAAAATAACGCTTTAATCGTGTTTAATTCACCTCTAAAGTTGACCATTTTAACAAGGGAATCTATTGGAATTGATTCAATTTTAGTGACAGCCTCAAGTGGCCACTCTGTGAACTGCAAGCTTTTCTACTTCCCTACTGTGACATTTGTCAGGTTGCCGCTTGCTACATTTATGTACATGCATGTATTTTGAATGGGCGCTTTGACATTTAGGAACAGAAGTGTTTTTCTCACCGACATATGAAAACAAATATTACATCCATGCTCACTCATTCATCATGAAGCTCGAGCTGCAGTCTCAGCTCGGCTTATTTCAAAGAGCAGAACCAGGTGTAAACAACAACCTTAACTGACAGGCCATCAGATAAAAATAAAGCCAGCCCTCCATACTACCAGCACTTCAATACCTCACTCTTTGTCAGGCTATAATGTGTTTGTTAAATTCACTAGAAGCCAGCCTTGTCACCATTTCCAGCCTCTCAAACTTGTAAATGAATTAAATGAGACCATTTCTCATCCTTTGTATTACAAGATCAACTTGTTCCAAAACTGCAAGTCTACATATCATTTTTTTTTATTTCAACTGTTGATTGCATCATGTATTTGTACTGATATATCTCTTGTATAAAATCCAACTGAACTTGCTTATAAAAACATATTTACATTATAGCCATTGTCTTAGCTAAGCAATTGATACAGAAGGTGCATAATCTGCAGTTATGTACTTCAACTACCACCTGTCAAATAAACGGAATGACCATTTAAAGGCAGGTCTACAATGAACAAGAGTGAGAGGCTTTTCTGATTCCAGCCATTACACGTTTCCATGGTTCCCGATGAATTGCACTTTGTTGGCCTTGGTGTGAATATGGGGTAAATGTATTTATCTAAAGGGGGCATCTTTCACCTTTTCTCTAATGAATATGAAAATCAATGATGTCAGTTGAACCCTTTACCAACTAGACTCCTTAAAGAGGCCCTCCCACAAATTTGTAGTACTATATTAGACCAAATTAATATCTCGTTATTGAGTGGTTACGTCCCACAGGCCTTTAAAGTAGCAGCAATCAAACTGTGATTTGAAAAGCCCACCCTCGACGCTGGCATCCAAGCAAACTACAGACCAATTTCTAATCTCCGTTTTATTTAGAAAATTATTGAAAAAGCTGTGGCAGCCCAGTTGTGTGACCACCTGCATAGCGATACTTTATTTGAAAAGTTTCAGTCTGGATTTAGAATCCACCATACCACAGAGACTGCACTACTAAGGGTAACAAAAGATATTCTCATGGCCTCTGAATAAGGATTTGGCGAGGCCCTGTGAGACAAACTGTGATTTGTGAATGCGGACTATATAAATTACATTTGATTTGATTTGATTTGATTTACACTAGTTGGGCCTCCAGCCTCTTAAAGCAGAGGTTCCAAAGACAAGGACGAATGACCAAACTTTCCCATTCCACCATGTACCACCGTGTCCTTAAGAATCCATGACATCACCAGGTCAAAAGAACTCTCCTTCTCCATGCTCACTCTCTCTTGCGTTGCCTCTGTTTTAGACCCAACAGCCCTCTGTCTCCATTCAGTGTGTGAGAAAAAAAAAACTTCCCTCTCAGGAGCCTCTGACCTCGGTGAAGTCCTGCCTGAAGCAAGTCTTCCTCAAACAGGCAAATGTGAGAGCATCAACTGAGAGGTGAACAAGCTGGATCAGACGCCAGCGGCTACAACACTGAGACTTACAGTTGGAGGAGAGTGGATAAGAGCTGGAGGGAGGAAACAGTCCGACGCCTCTAACATGACATATTACAACGGATGGATTTAAAACGTGCAATGTGTATTTAGGTTATTGTTGTGTCTTTTCATAGTTTGATTGGATGCGAGTATTTTCTACCAACATGTACTTCCAGTACCAGAGTGCCATATAAGTAGTGACCTTTAAGCCATATGGCGCACACACACACACACACACAATTTCAATAATTGGTAGAAACGTAGAAACGTACAATTACATAGTCCAACAAAGGTTTGTGGCTGAAACAATGACCATTGTATCATCAGCATAACAAGTGATTCAAATATTCAGATCTAACCCTTCTCACGTGGAGAACTGTAACATAGCACATGTAAAATGAGCTTATGATGTGTCATGGTTTTCTATTTTCAATAGAATTGACAGAATTTGACTTTGACAATGTATTCAAGTGTATGTTGGCATCTATTGTACTTCACAGGGAGAAGTTTACCGTGCTGTACCACTCAGGAGTAACTTTCTATGGCTGGAAGATATTCATTATTTCAAACGCCAGTCAGGGCCAATACCGACCGTCATCCCTTTTCTTTATTTGTTATATCAGCAAGCTGCGAGGAGCCAAGCCAAGTGCACCGCCGAATAATGCCACACTACAGACTGAATGTTCCTGCACACAGAAACTCTTTTCTCTCAAGCCCACAGCACTTCACTCCGTATCTCCACCTGTCTATAAAGACTGTGGCGCAGCGCTCTGTGGGAGTTCACTTCCAATCAATTTATATTTATCTGCTTCTGCTGAGCCACGAGCAAACATTCCTCACATGTTGCAGCGCCGGCAGCGTTTTCCCAAAGCCGTAGCGGCCCCTTCGACATCACATTTCATCTCTATCTGTGGCTGTGTTTCTACAAACCACTCAGGCTCGGAGGCTGCTCTCTTACAGCGTTTATATTCATCGCTCGCACATATGCACCACTGTCACATTCCTGATTTAAAAGCATCTCAGTGGGCATAAGAGCCCGCAAAGTACTCTAGGTCTCGGTCTGGCTGCTGGAGAGAGAGAGAGAGAGAGAGAGAGAGAGAGAGAGAGAGAGAGAAAGAGAGAGAGAGCGATGGCCAGGTTAGGGAATATGCAGCTATGGAACGAGTGTGTGTTTGGTGCTGGTGTCACGGGGGGAGGGCAGAGCTGCTTAGCGCCGTGGGACTGGAGGTGATGACACACAAGGCAAGGTCATGTCAGCGTTCAGGCGGAGCATCAACACGGCCAAAGTCACGCTCTGGATGAGGCATTAGCGCGAACGAACATAAATCTGATGTTCATAGGGCCTGACATCTAATTAACTCGCAGACAAAAGAGACAAGTGCCGAGGCTTTGGATTTTTTTTTTTTTTTTCGTTATTTTTTCGCATTTAGCTTTTCAGGTTTTCTTAGCGTGCAGCCACACAGTCATTTATACATGTCATGCTCCTACCAGAGTAAATTTACGAGTAATATTCCAGCCAGCATCCGTGATATCAGCAGGTCAAAACCTCAACTCTCGTTCTCTTAACTTCCGCTCACCCCTTTTTAGTTGGTCAACACCCACTAACCTCTATATTTTTTCAGCCACTGGAATAGATGGACACCATTTTTTATCTACTCTGGCTCCACTTTTGCTGCTGAATTGGAAACAAAACACACTAGCGAATGTGCTCATGTCTTTGTCTTTGTTGAAGCAGAATATAGAAGCCTGATCCTGCACCTTTTCCAATGTGCCATTTTTGACATGCGTTCAACTTGCAGGCACGTCATGTGATTATCATTAAACATACGTGCACTCAGTCTGAGACAACTGGAGCTTAGATGCTGCAAACATTTCATTCGTCACGTTAAAGTAGTCACAACGAATTGAAATTTAAACCTAATAATCAACCAGGCAGGTTAATGTGGAATATTGCAAGTAGAATCTATTATGTCACCATGTCAGCAAAACCTCAGCTCTTTCCCTATTTTCCACTGGTCATAAAAAACACAGTAACCCGATACAATCAGCCAAACAGGTGAATGTCCAATGTGCTCCTTGTTATTTCACCAGTTTAGATGCTGACTCAGCACCCTATTAGTCCCAACATGCGTTTGACTTGAGGGCATTGTCTTGTTGATAGCCATGACTGTTTGTTTAGTCGTAACGTCTTGGCAGGGAGCAGCAGCATCACTCTTCCCGGTGAGAGAAAAAATGTATTGGAATATTCCAAAAACCAGCATGAATTGAATGAATGCTGCATTTAAAAGACCATGAAAAGTATTTCACGCTCCTTATTTGCATTGCACACACATTAAATATTACAGTGCAGCCCCCCCCGCCCCCCCCAACCCTAACCCTAACCCCCCCGCAATAAAATATGAGGTGCATTAAAGATTCATTTTCATCACTAATGCGTCAAGTTATATTGGTGGTGCATGCTTGTAGAAGCACTTATGAGAGGATAATTGATAAAAGCAGAAAGAAATGAGCTCCTCTCTTAAACGGACCGTCTAATTGAACTTCATTTTAAAGGTGCACTGTGTGAGATTTGGTGACTTCTTGTGGTGATGCTGCATGTTGGAACCATCACCTCACCTATAACCTGGAGCATGCAGGAGAACCTAGATGATGTTTAGTATGTCCACTCTGGGCTACTGTAAAAACATGGCGGCCCCCATAGAGAGAACCCCCACCTCAGGCAATACACATTAATGGGCTCATCTTAGGATAATGGGAAAAATGTTTACATTTATGTGGTTATAGATTCATGAAAATGTCAGTATGAAATTGTTTTGTAATATTTTTAGGAGAGAAAAAAAAAGAAAAGAAATCTTACACACTGCACCTTTAAATGGACTGAGGTCAGGGCAGTGTTTTGAAGCCTTGAGCTGGAAAATCTATCTCGACACCTTTGAATGGCGACGATTTGAAACACTTAGAGATGTGTGGACAATGTAAATGTCTTGCTTAAGAAGAGGCGTGCAGATCGTCGAGAGCGCAGGCAGGCATCTCTGCGGAGTGGAGACCCCCATACTCGGCTGATGACAACATATGACATCTAGAAAATGGGAACACTTTATCTGGGGGCGCAGCGGAAGCCATTATTCCTGACAAAGCCGCGATTCCAGATCGGCGCCGCAGATCAGATAGCACTGTCCTGGGTTATCACGTTATATCCCTCTCTCCTCCATACATCCCAAATGGTTAAATGCCAGATCACATAATTTTGACAGCCCACTCAAGCATTTATAAACCTATTCATACCATCTGTTAGCAGCACACATCACCCTCTACAAGCCTTTTACTACCCTTGTCTAGCCCCCCCACCCCCCACCCCCCCACCCCCCATAGCCATGTTCAACCCCATGCTCTCATTCAGCCATTGTTATTTCCACGGCTTCCAGGAGATCCCTTCGGACAGTCGGTTGCCTCGATGGCTGGAAATGACAATGAGGCCACCACTGACTGAGCAAGAAGAGCTGCTGGTCTGGAAAAAGCATTCGCGTGGCGTTTTGCCCTGTGATATGATTTGACATCTCTGGTCAAACAGTCAGACAGAAATATAATGGTGAAATGTGGCTTACATAATCAGTGCATCTTGGCCCCGGTGCAAAGGGGCCGGGTGGTGACATTCAGTAAAGAGCATGTACGAACGAAGGGCATGCATGCATTTGAAAATGTAAAATGCGTGCTACAGTGCATGCTTATGTATAAGTAAACAATAGTCTCACTTTGTTGGAGGGGTTCACAGACATGTGGGCAGGTCTATGGCTCAGTGGGGCTCGGAGCTCATGCCTTATGCATGGTCTTGACCACACAAATAGTCGTGATGCTTAGGGAGGGATAACATTGACTGCACTGAGCAGCAGACGATAAACAAGCACTTACGCTGCTGCCACAATGAATAACTTATTCTCACTGCACAGGTTTTAAACCTCATCCCTTCCCCGTCTTTGATCAATGAACTGTATGTCAACAGATTGCATTTTTTTAAGGCTCAGTTTAAGCTTTGACATTAAAAGGTACAGTGTGCAGGATTTTCCAGTAAACAATGTATAAACGGATACAAAAGCAATCTCTCATTCATCTTTAAAGCTAGAAATATGGTATTCTGTCCTTATCTGCAGAGACAGAGTAAGATTTCATTTACAAAACAATTACATCCTGACATGAATCTATAAATCATGAATCTATAATCACCAAAAAGTTTTTTTTTTTCTATTACCCTCGAATGAGCCCATCACTGAATACTTACATGAGGAGCGGGTACTCTCTACGGGGGCCACCATTCTTTTTATTTTTTTTTTTTTTACAGTAGCCCAGTGTGGACATACTAAACATCTTTTTAATAACAACTGAAGTCTACCATATGTTCTCCTGCATGTTCAGAGGGTCGAGGGTGAGGTGATGGATACAACATGCAACTTCACCACTGGATGTCACCAAATCTTACACACCGCACCTTTAATTGTCATGTTATGCTGGTGCATGGGAAGTTAACTGAGTAAAGTCTTTGTATTTCTACAACTTGAACATTCCAGACACCAAGTACGACTTATGTTAGGGAGGACTGGCCAATCATTTGGATTAGCCCCTAATCAACAACGTCCCAGCGGTCATCTGGAGGGTTAGATTAGGCCTGAAATCATGCAAATGATTCTGTAGTGGGCAGCAGGCACTCAGGCAAATGAGAATAACATTGGATTAGCAGGTGTTTGGTTGGAAATGGGCGAATTGTGATGTTGCATATCATCAGTGGAATTAAGAATTGTCCACGGGCCAAAATGTAAATATATGGGTGTGTGTACCCCGTCGTAATATATTGTTGAGACAATTCATTAATCAGCAGAAACAGCCATCTGGTGACCATGTCAATCTACTCGGAAGTTATTTCCTCCTGAAGATGACCAGCATACAGCCAATTCAATTACTAAATACACAGGTGGCCCGAGTACGACAAATACACAATTCAAATTGAAGGTAAATATAAATGAAGGCATGAGTCAGCATGTCGATCTCTGCGGTATATTCACATCTCCCTGTGCAGGGTTCATGCTGCTTGGATATGAAATGCAAACAAGGAGAGGAAATGTTTCCCAGATTAAGACAAAAAGGGGAAAAACAAAAGTCACACGGAAACCTCGGAAATGTCAGCCAGTGTGTCGACAAAGCAGCAGCTGCATGTGACAATGTAGAATATGTATATTTAACAGCAAGAGAAAGTTCAAATGGTACAAAAGGTCACGGCAGCGAGTCTGAAGGCCAACTGGATGACATCTGACAGTATGCTAATTATACCGCCACTGCAGCTAAGAGCGCAACACCACCCCGGCGCTCCGACCGACGCCGCTACACTCAAGGGGTTTCACAAATGTAGCGTAAAGCTCTACAGTAAAATATGTAAATTTAATTCAGGCCAGTTTGGTAGAGGTTTTAATATATGCCCTTTTTGTAGGAGAGAGAGAGAGATTGTGACGAACTCAATCAGTTTTCACAAGTAACATCAGTTTGAGGAAATGTTTAAAACTATGAAATATATTCTGAAGGAAGTCTGGAAAAATAACTTCATAATATCGTCAGGGTTATCGTAGCTTACACATTTTAAATTGGAAAGTTTGTTTTTACGTTATGGCTTTAACCAGGACCTTATAGATACTATTTTGAGGGCTCGGGCGGTGTCACCTCAAAACAGAATGAGCGCTTGAATCCTCGTTTGACTTTAGAGTGGAGTTTTGCTTGTTCTCACTGTGCTTGTGCAGATTTTGTGTGGGTGGTCCGGAATCCTGCAAGAGTCCCAACACATGCACATCAGGGTTAGGTTAACGGGAGACAATACATATCATTATGCAGGTGGACCTTTTTGTGTTTGCTCTGTGATTCACTGGCGCTCTGTCCAAGGTGTGTGATCCTCCTATCTCAAGGATATTGGGTAAAGATGGAGGAGGCATGGATGGATAAATGAATGGGAGCCTGGATCAACAGGTACATGGATGCTTAGATAGAGGCATGGATGATGATGAATGACTGGTTGGATGGATGGATGACGGATGGATGACGGATTGGATGAAGGCATAGATTGAAAGATAAATAGAACCATTGGTTCATGGATAGATGGATGATGAATGGCATGGATGGATGATGGATGGAGGGGTGGATGAATGAATGATAGATGGGTGATGGATAATGGACAGGAGCATGGGTGGATGGATAGAAGAAGGGGTGGATGGATGAGTGGATGTATAGATAACTGTATGGATGGGTGGATGGATGGATGGATAGGAGCATGGATGAATGGATGGATGGATAGTTGGATGTATGGATGCATGGATGTATGGATGAGTGGAAGAACGGATGAATGGATGAACGGACGAACGGATGGATAATAAACTCTATGGATGGGTGGATATATGGATTGATGGGAGCATGGGTAGATGGATGGATAGATGCATAGACAGATAGATGGATGGATGGATGAATGGATGGATAAATGGATGGATAGATAACTGTATGGATGGGTACATGAATGGATGTATGGAGGCATAGATCAATGCATGAACAGGAGCATTGATGGGTGGATGGATGAATGAATGGCTGAATGGGTGGTCTTTGATGTATATTAAATACCATAATACCTTGGCCTCTACTCTCCAACTATCTCAGTCACCAAGGCCAATCACTTGATTCGCATTTGAAAAAATATCTTTTTACGTAATTTATTCCCATAGAAATGATGCAGATATTCAAGGTTCATTGGATTATCTGCATCGACACGAGATACTGGAGCATAAATCGTGATGCCATCATTTTATTTTTTACTACAGGCGCAAAAACCTGAAAACCATTTCTGTGAAGTATGAAGTCGATGGAGTGGATTTGGCAAATGTACAAATGTACCTACTTTCAGTAATGAATGTTTCTAAATTCAATCTCTGTCAGCCTACGTGATCCCTTGACTTCCACTTTACCCCCAGTGTCACCAGCAGGTTAACATGTTTTTGTTTGATGGATTTTCATGAAATGTTATTATGACCCGCGGACTCATAATCTGCTGCCACAATCAGGGAATAAATTACACTTGTCAAATATTTTGTTTTACAATGAAATACTGAGGGCATGGTGCCCGGCTCAGAGCACAGATTTTAAATTCTAGACACAACTTCACTTCTTCTACAGAGGTCACTCAGCAACAGTAAATCAGCCACAGCGGCTACTTGTATAATTTTGGTATCATTTAAAATACATACAATTTATGTGGTGATGTCACTCAAAGTGTGGTTCCTGGTAATAGAACTAGAATGTTAAATGCCTATAAAGGGAGGGCAAAAGGGTAATAAATCTATTAAATGTGTCTCTTGTGAGCCTGTAACTATATGGAACAGTGCCTTCAAATCCTCCCACAATGGCCTGTTCTGATTTATACTATAGATGTTAAAGAAACTTATAAATAGCTTTGATGAGGATTTTTAAAAATGAGGAAAAAATTGAATCACTATTCTGAATGGGTTTCTAGAACAATGATCTGCAATCGCAAGGCATACAGATCTCTGCACATTTGCCTCATCTCTCCAGCAGGTGGTGAGGCTGACACACAGTTCCTTACCCCTGAGCTATTACTGGTGTATCCGAGCTAGGTAGCTAAATACACCAACAGCATTTAGAACCTCAGGTACAGGAAAGTGCACATGTAATACACACCAATATACATAAAAGCTAATTTTCTTTAGATGTTTGAAAAAAAAAATCTAACACTGGTTTGCACCGATAATGAATGAAAAAGTTGCAAAATGCACCTTTAAAGATTTAATGCATACTGTTTCATTGCTATTATTTCCATTAGTTTTGGTAGAAATTAAAACTAAAATAATTATATTGCTGTTTTCCGAGTCTACTATCACCTACATATATTTGTAAACATCATCTCTAAGGAGGCGGCCATGTTTTTATAATAGCCCAGAATGGACCATCTACCACTGAAGGCTGCCACAGGTTCTCTTCTCCTATATGTTGACAAAGAACGGCCGAGGTGAGGGGTAGTCAGCACCAGATATCACCAAATCCCACACGATGCACCTTCAACTGGTGAAGATGGCAAAGTGTTGTCTTGAATGATGAAACGTTCGGCTGAGGAGATCAAGACACAGGATCAGCACGGCACTCGGACAGTGTTTCCCCCGGGAGCCGGCTGAGGAACATAGAGTGTTAATTTTCTTGGCGCCCGAGGGCGGTGGTACGGCAACATTTGCAAGGCCCCCCTGGAAGCGTGACCTTGGGCCCTGGCCTGGTGCTCCGACAGGGAGCGTTAAACGGGTTTAGCATACCAAGAGAGGTGGCTGCGCGTTTCCAGCCACACAGAACTCGGTGACCGGACGGAGCAAGTCAAACCGTCCCCTCCCTCTGCAGCCTCCCCTCTGATTACTTGGTCCGGCACACCTGCTGTCTCTCAGCTTGTAAATTAGAGGGTGCAAACACAGGAGCGGTGTACTGTATATATGTGGGAGGACGAGGATTAATTGCCGGCGCGGCGACAAGAGCCCTTCTTCACTCTCCAATTTTTCTGTGCCGGCTCCAGAAGCCCTACTTCCGAAACCCATCCATGCACCTCTGCCAAACACACAGCCCATGCCAATGAACGAGGATACATCTGTGGCGAGCCTGTGCTAGGGCTCGTCACACACCTTCTTCAGAGTTATATATTTATCGGTCGGACATCTGCTGGTGGATTTCAGTAGGCATGAAACCAGGGGAAGGAGTTAGGAAATGTGGGAGAAGAGGAGCGGGAGTTACAGAGCATGAATGTGATTTCCATCTGTCACAGAGAAACTGTACCAAAATACAATGGGGGGGGAGGAGGGGGGGGGGGGCTGAGTTGTATATTACACGTCCAATACCAGTCATTCAATTCAGTGTTCATCTCTGTGAGGTCTGCAGGGGCCTGACAGGAAACACCCCGTGTGATAGGCTGCATATGAAGGAAGAAGGTACATCCACATCCATGTGCTAACTGTGGATGGGTCATGTACAGTTTGTATGTTTGAGATCCGATGTGTGTAAAATTGTTTGTAATTTGATGGAATCATCTGCATACAAGGCGAATCGCAGCAGCTTAAAGGTACAAACTGTAAGATTTAAATTGACATTTGGCAGATAAGGAGCGCATTTATACTCCTGTTATCCGTCCATGTTTCATCATCCCGCAGCACATTCTGAAAATGGAATGGAACGTGGCCCGCACCTAAAACTTACACCCATACTTCATTTCTAGAACTAAAATGAACTCTTACATAACTAGTGATGACGGCACAGCGCTAGCTTGTATACACTGTAACTAGTAACTCCGTTAATGTATGATGGCTGAGATTTAAAGATTCTTACAGTGTGAGACGGTCCCTGACCTACTTTTAGCTGTTTAGTTGTAGGGGGTGGGAGGTGACTAATCGGAGTGATGCTGGACTTGGAATTGGTGTGTATGAGAATTCGACTACAAATGCAACGTTACAACAATAGTGCAGCTTGCACAATACAACATACATTACAAAACACTCACTTTAATTGAGCTATTCCTTTGAAATTATATCGTGAGATATGTAATATTTATGTATGTAACGCACTTGAAGCCACAACTGCAGGCCTTGTTTTACATAATGAAGACATAACTAGGCCTGAAGCACTGCAACTAGTCAACCTTAATTGCCTGTATGGATTGAACTGACACAGTCAGTAATTAATGTGTGATACATTCACCAAGAACTAATTTATGCAGATTGAGTTGAAGATGGTCATCGACACTCTGAGATTCCTGCTGTCACCACACGCCAACGGAGCCGACGGAGATTCAGTTTAGGCACCAACATTTGAAACATTTCACAGAGTAGCAGCGTGTCTTTTTGTTTGGTTTTTTTCTTGAAACCAGGATTGTAAAACTAATTTTAGTTTTGGGGCCACACATACCGGAATTTGATCTCAAGTGGGCAGAACCAGTAAAGTCATCTGTAATATTTACATTTTGCAAAGCCAACGGGACGGATCGGACCCTCTGGTGGGCCGGTTTTGGCCCATGGGCCATATGTTTGACAACCCTTGCTCTACATGATAATACTCTGTTGTATTGGTACCTGAGTACCATCTTTTAGCTGCTGTAACATCAGCGTTTCTTGTGATAGGGACAAATCAAGAAATTCATGTAATATTAACTATCCAAGAGTCACCTGCTCTACTGCTCCTCCGCTTCTCTTCTTGTCTCAAGGTCTCGTGTGAAGGTGAATTCTTTTACAAATGAAAATTATTTTTCAGAATTATTTCAATCGAGGTTCAGCAACTTTTCAGCCTCACTGATAAAACCCTGTCCCACTTTCATATTCTGCCACCTGGACCTCTGCAACTTGTTGCTTATCTGCCTCCACACAATGGCAGCTGTTCAACTTTTTAATTTGTGGGGAATTCTGCAGCAAAGGCACTGAAAATGATTTTTTTATTTTTCTAATTATTTTCCACATCACCTCACCTCCTGCCTCCTTGTGAAGCCTGACAATTTCTGTCCAATTTCGCTAATTAAGGACGGATATTTTCCTCCGCTCTGTCCCAAAAGGCCTCTCAGCTTGAAAACTTTCATCTGGTGCAGACCTCATGTATAAGTGTGGAGGTGTTGCTGCACCGCCATTGGTGCAGAACATTTTAGGATTTCATTGAAATCCCACTTCAAAACAATTTCTTTACTTAAGCTTTTGGACAAATGACTGTTTTCTTATTGCGTGTCAGTCTTTTGTTATATTATCCATCTTTTGCTTTTGTTTTCCAATTCTGATTTTCCAAACGATTGCACGCACAGTGCAAAAGTTGTTTTTGTGTCTTATTTACTTTGATTGTACTCCACATTTTGCGATTTCCATTTATTGCGCCTAAATGTGATTTGTGCTTCTCGATTGAAAATGCAAACACGTATAGGATTTCCATTAATAGAATTCAAATTGTCAACACTATAAAACTGTGCCACTGCCAGAGGCAATTCTTATGCTGATGCACCTCAAGCTGCACGTTTGATTGAGTGGAATTTGATTTAAATGATCCAACATGGCTTCCTTATTGGCAATAATGAGGAGCCCTATTTTGAGTGTGTGCTGATTCTTTCCCTCTGAAAGCAGGAGTGAAGGGAGCCGCATCCATCGTTGTATTTGATTAAGGAATCGTTTAGCATAACAACTTCTAGAATTGATTCCACACCTCCTGCGCCTGCCTGCCTGCTCATCCTCCCTTCTCTCGTTTCGCAGCTCTCATCTGATTTTTGCCTCTAAATACGAGCCGAGCAGCTCGGGCAGAAAGCGCGTTGCCAGACTAATATTTTATGGGACGTACCGATTTCTTTTCCTAACGCATGCCAAGGCTTGCGGAATAACGCCTGAGCGCCGGGCCTTATGGCGGCGCTAGGCATGACAAATATGTGGCGGTGCAGGTGATACATGTGATTAGAGGGGAGGCGGCCCCCTGGAGCATTGAGGCGTCCTAATAGAGATGGAGTGCACGGGGCCGTAAGAGACGCTGGCCTGTGTGTGACAGTAATCATTTAAAACGAGCGGTGATGAGGTAATGAAAAGTTTTGCTCTGTAATGGACAGTCAATTCCGTCGAGTGACATCATTAACAGGTCACGGCCGCATTTATGAATTTTAACCCTGTCATGCCTGAGAGGCAGCTGCTCCCTCGCTTATCATCATTCAGGTATAGCAATGCAAACATTAGCCCCTTTTTTTTTTTTTTTCCAACCGGAGGAACATTTCTCCTTTGCACAGGATTTTGAAAAACCTTGGCCATGCATACGACAAAATTAGTTGGGGGGCAGGGACTTTCCAGATTTCTAGAGGGGCGGGGCTTGTGTGCTGAAGCACGCAGATTGGTGGAACGTACTTACAGCGTTTCACACTTCCCTCCATTTTTATGCCAGCGTGGCTGCAAACTTGTTTTTGAGCGGATTTGCGAAGGAAGAAGTTCAGCAGAACTGCTGAGTCGGTAACTCGACACCACCGAGTGAAATAATTGACAAGCTATTAGCGTCCTCCATCCTGTCACACAGATGATGCTGTGGGCCTGAAAGTTGCCGTTTATGGTGCCAATGTGCTTGTTTGGCCTCCTTCGGCTTTTTCCTACCGCCACCTACTGGACTGGAGGTGCAGTGCGGTTTCCTTTACCAACCCCTCACTATATCATCAGCCTAATTTGGATAAATATACTTTGAGGAGTGGTACATACCACTTAGCTTACCAGGAATTATTTTACCAAGGTTAATACATTTCTGCTAAAAGAAGAAAGCTCCTGCGGTGGAAAAGGGGCTAATGTGACTCAGCACTCTGCATGCGAACTCTATAAGATGCCCTCCTTTAGGTGGAGAAAAGGGATTTCATTATTTCCTGAGTGCACATTACTCAGTTCACCACGGCTGGAAATGATTTGTAGTTAATCATCAGAAGATTGATTTTTGAATTTTTTCCCCTCGACCAGACTAAAACCTCACCGAGCTTTTGAATGTGAGCGCCCTGAAAAAGCACCGTGGGTCGGACCGAGCCTTTCAACACGCCACGAGAGGAGAGAATATTGAGACCTGACAGAGGCGAACTTCAAACCCAGGGAGCTTATCTCATATTAAATTATTTACAGGCAAAGAAATCAATTTTCAAATGGGGGGACGGCGAATCTTCCCCCCTGTCCTCTGAAGCACGGTCTCCGAGTCTTATGATCTCAGCAAACTGTCAGATCCTTTTCAAAGTCACATAAATATAAATCAGTGCAGGTTTTTGTAAGTGAGTTATTTGTGTGGGGGGGACAATGATGCTATTATCCGGATTCCTCTCCACTGAAGTACAATCCCATTTAATGTGCTCAGAGCCCTGTCAGAACATTTTCAAAGCCACATAAATATAAATGAGCAGAAGTTGCTCTAACTAACCGAAGACTGCTGAGAGAGACGCTGCTCCCTCGGAGATAAGGTCGTATGTTTTATTTATTTATTTATCTATTTTTTTTTCCCCCCCTCTCTCCTCGCATGTTTGTGTTTACCGATGTAGATTGCAAACTAGCCTTTGTTCCCTGCTGGCTTTAACATGCAATCCGCAGGAGCGCATTATCTGCATAACAAGATCTAATAACAGCGTTTTTGCATTCACACTCAGTATCAATAATCACTCACATAACCCGGGCCGCTCTCTCTGTGATCAGATCTCAATATGGAAAGCAGGTCAGCGGAGCTGCCAGACTTGTCAACAAACATGGTGCACGTGAGGTGAAGGGAGAGGCCGATCGGACCGGGAACGCGCTAGAAGTGGATGCAGAGCGCCGACATGGCAAAGTTCCACATTTGACTCAATGTCAACCTTGGGATAAGACACAATATAAATATGCATTCCGCTAAACATGCACAACATGGCTGACACCATCACTAGTTTACTGTACATTGTTTTTATTGAACTTAATGAGCATCTATCATGGGCAACACATCACCTCTTTGTGTACCTGAGTGGACAGTTTCCCTGTGGACTGCTTTTACTTGATATTCCTTGCGTTACAGGGTTGTAGGAAGAAGCAAATTAAGCAGTTGCAGTTCACCTAAGCTTTAAAAACACAGATTTAAACACAATATTCACTGCAGATAAACCAGGTAGGATGAACAGGTTCTCTGACTTCAAGCTGCGTTAGCCAACCATCCAGCCAACATAAACACTACAAAATGACAACATAATTAGCATAAAGATAATTGATTAATTATATAAACCGAAGACAACTGTACATTCCAGACGTGCGGGTTTGGAACAGGCGGCGTAATTGTCATTAACAGGCTGTTATGGATGACGTGTCACAACAGGAGGTGGTGAATTGGCCCATAGATACATTGAGGTAGGTCTTCACGTCTATATTGCTACATTATGCAAATGTCTTGGGTTTTAATTAACCACGTGTCGCCCGGATCCTGGCGTGTACCCAATCAACTGACTTGACAAGTTTACACATGATCTCGCGCCACCGCCAGTCTTGCCTTGCCCGAGAAAATGTTATCACTTCGGGGGACGAGCGGAATATTTTTCACTTTTGTCACTTTTGGATTGTGCCACCGGATTTTTTTATCTGTATGTGTGTGTGCGTGAGGGATCCGGGTGTTAATTAATTAAACAGTGCCTGTCTCTTTGCTCGGCTCTTTAATTACCAGTGAACGAAACAATGCCCAACGTGAATTATGGCTAATCAGTGGGATAGATTTCACCAATTAAAGTGCCCTCCAGGCTGGAGGTGAGAGTAAAAATATGTTACAGACTCGCACATAAATCCAAGTATTGATTTGAACACCAAGGCGTGGTGATTCAATAAATATACCATGCCCCTCCCCCCCCTCTCTCCCGCTCTTTCCCTCTCTCTCTCTCTCTCTCTCTCTCTCTCAGTATTGCAATGTCAAGTCCTGCACTCACAGAGACAATGATGGGGAACCGTCGAGCTGACTGCTGATGGCTCGGGGAGCTCGCAATATTGTTGCTGGAGACGGAGGAGTTGCAGTGACTTATGGTGCACTGCTTTAATGAGAGACCTCGGACGACATCTTTTACATTTCATTCGCCGCCCCTCTGGAAATTTTGTGGTATAGATTGTTGTTGGGACCTGTAGTCGTTTCTTTTGAATTAGCTTTTACAACGTACTAAATCTGACACTCTGTAATGAGGGAAAAACGTGGGGCCTGTAATTGGGGGTTGAGGAAAACAATATGTGCTCTTGAGAGTTGGATAACACACTAATAACAAAGCACCCAGTGGTACTGGGATTGAAAATGAAATATTTTAGAGGAGTTGAACATATTACTGGAATGATATTCTGCATTTTACCCAGAGTCTGTACTGGCTCGTGTAAGGGAAATGGGAAACATTCTGAAAATAATGTGATTAGAAATGAATGAAAACGTCAACATATTACGTAACTGTTTTGCAATAGTTTTCGAAGTGACTAAAATGCCCGAAATCTTACACACTGCACCTTTATTTGATTAAAAAGTGTTGATTTGACTCCGTGTTGACTTTACTCGGTGAAGGTGATTCTTTTCTACAGTCTGAATTTTCTAAGCATCTTTTTAGCAGCTCGTGTGAACTATGCAGTCCCCGTCATGCGTTTATCAGGACAGTATCAATAGTCAGATTATTGGTGTCCACATGTAAACATATCCACTGCCGTCAATGGCTTGTAAGTACGTCCCTTGTGTGTGTATTCAACAACAATAGGGGAGCGGGGAA
>JAFBJT010111966.1:13000-18828 GCA_016785325.1 Chascanopsetta lugubris | reverse complement strand
TGTGTGTGTGTGTGTGTGTGTGTGTGTGTGTGTGTGTGTGTGTGTGTGTGTGTGTGTGTGTGTCTGTGAGCCCAGAATAGCAGCGTGTCAGTCTCATGTCTTTTTAAGGGAATCAGCTGCAGAGCTATCAGTTCCAGAAATGTCCCACATGGTGGCTGTCAATCACCCTGCGGGGGGTCAGGGTGGGAGGGGGCTGGGTATTTTTGGTCAGGTCCATATGTGTCTCTCAGATTCCACAATGTGGAAATCTCAGCTGTTCAGGTTGAAGCTGCTCGTTGATCAATAAATAGAAAGTGATCACATCGATCAGCTCCGAGTATCTGGACTGATAATTGATCGGATTACTCATCCTGAAGCTTTTCACAGCTGACCCTGTTAGTTCCACGGGAATGACGTCACAGGTTCGTGTGGTGTATCACTATGGTGATAAAAAAGTGATTATGTTTCACACGCACATACACACGTGTGTGTATGTATAATTATTTAGCTATAGTTATAGATCTATTTATAATTGGAATTATTGAAACACGTGTTTGGGTGAAATCTTATTGAAAGTTTCTTCTCAGTCTATTTGTTATGAATCAAATCAAAGTCCAATGTTTAAAACAAAAACCTGAACAAGAAGAAAAAGTTTTAATTAAAACATTTCAAAGTAATGGATTTCTGAGAGAGAGAGAGAGAGAGAGAGAGAGAGAGAGAGAGAGAGAGAGAGAGAGAGAGAGTGTGTGTTTAAGGTCATAAACCTTTCTCCTGGTGTCAACTCAGACAAATGCTGGTGTTTACAGTCTTAGCCCCGCCTCCTTCAAATGTAAATCCATAGTCATTTCTTATATGAACTGTAACTGAATCATGTTTTTGCCCTCATTCATTTTGGGACTATAAATATATAAGTATAAATATATATTATGTAATAATGATACTAATGTATTTACTTTTCATGTTCTGAATCAAATCATTCAAACAGTAAAAACCTGAATTTGAGCTGTGAAACGTTTGTCAATGATTAAGAATTAATAATGAAACTGCTCCTTTGATCTCAGATCATAGATGGACTTTTCTCTTTGACCACATGTTCCACCTCCAGCTGCCTCTGTCCATCATATCACAAGCCCCGCCCCCGACACGTCTTTGTGCCCACTCCTTCGTGTCTCACTTTTACTTCAACCTGAGCTTCTGTTTGGTTGATGTGAGACTTTGATCTGAAACAGGAAGTGATGTCATATCTACAACCTTCTGTTAAAGTTTGATGTTCACATGACTCATGGCACATGTCTAGAGATAAAACATCAACACTAGTCAGTGAATGAATACTAGTTTGTTGGATGGATGGATTAAATATTGGTTGGTTGCATGGATGGTTGGTTGCTTGGATGGTTGCTTGGATTAGATATTGGTTGGTTGGTTGGTTGGATGGATGGTTGGTTCCTTGTTTGGATTAAATATTGGTTGGTTGCTTGGATTAGATATTGGTTGCTTGGTTGCTTGGATTAGATGTTGCTTGGTTGCTTGGATGGTTGTTTCCTCCTTGTTTGGATTCAATATTGGTTGGTTACTTGGATGGTTGGTTGCTTGGATTAGATATTAGTTGATTGGATGGTTGGTTGCTTGTTTGTATTAAATATTGGTTGGATGGTTGGTTGCTTAGATTAGATATCGGTTGGTTAGTTGGTTGGATGGATGGTTGGTTCCTTGTTTGGATTAAATATTGGTTGGTTGCTTGGATTATATATTGGTTGCTTGGATTAGATGTTGGTTGGTTGGTTGGATGGTTGGTTCCTCCTTGTTTGGATTCAATATTGGTTGGTTACTTGGATGGTTGGTTGCTTGGATTAGATATTAGTTGATTGGATGGTTGGTTCCTTGTTTGGATTAAATATTGGTTTGTTGGTTGGTTGCTTGTTTGGATTAAAAATGTGTGGGATGGTTGGTTGGTTGCTTGTTTGGATTAAATATTGGTTGGTTGCTTGGTTGTTGGTTGGTTGCTTGTTTGGATTAAGTGTTTGTTGGTTGGTTGCTTGGCTGTTTGGATTAAATATTGGTTGGATGTTGGATGGTTGCTTGGCTCTTTGAATAAAATATGTTGGTTGGTACGATGGTTGGTTGCTCGTTTGGATTAAATATTGGTTAGATAGATGAGTGAGTAGTTGGTTGGATTAAATATTGGTTAGTTGGTACGATGGTTAGTTGCTTGTTTGGATTAAAGGTGCAGTGTATATGATTTGGTGACCTCTAGAGGTGAAGTTGCATGTTGTATCATCACCTCACCCTTCTAAACATGCAGTTTAGAGAACCTATGGTCGACCTCAGTCATCAATAAAGCTCAAATGGTGTTTATTACATCCAATAAGGACTACTGTTAAAACATGGCCGTCCCCATAGAGAGGACCCACTTATATAATCATTAATGGGCTCATTTAAGGGTCATGGAAAAAAAACAACATTTACGTGATAATTCATTCATGAAGATGTCAGTATGTAATTGTTTTGTAATATTTGTCACAAAAATGACCAAAATCGTACACACTGCACCTTTACATGTCGGATGGGTGGTTGCTTGTTTGGATTAAATGTTGGTTGTTTGGTTGGATTAAATATTGGTTGGTTGGTTGGATTAAATGTTGGTTGGTTGGTTGGATTAAATATTGGTTGGTTGGTTGGATTAAATGTTGGTTGGTTGGTTGGATTAAATGTTGGTTGGTTGGTTGGTGGGTTGGTTGGATTTATTAATGTTTGGTTGGTTGGTTGGATTGATTAAATGTTGGTTAGTTGGATTAAGTGCTGGTTGGTTGGATTAAATGTTGGTTGGTTGGATTAAATGTTGGTTGGTTGGAAGGTTGGTTGGTTGCATTAAATGTTGATTGGTTGGTTGGTTGGTTGGTTGGTTGATACGATGGTTGGTAAATCCGTTCATTAGTTGTCTTCTCGTATGTGCTCTTCGTCTTTGTCAGTTGGACAAAGGAAAGTTTGAAGCTGCTGGACTGGACTGGATATGTGGACTGTGTGTGATGTGGTTCCTGGTGAGTGGGGGTCAGGATTCAGGTTAATGCTAATTAAGTTGATTTGAAATGTTTGAAGTCCAAAATGTCAGAGGTCAAAGTGCGACAAGGTGAACACGATGAGCTTTATGAAACCTGAGCTGTGACAGATGCAGGTGTCTATTTGTGGAGAGAGGACCGACAGGGTCCGGGGGGCCAGGGTGGGGGATGTCTCTCCTTACTGAAATGTTGAATCTGTGTTTCTTCCAGCAAAGGAACAGAGACTCTCCTCTCCTGCTCATCACGACATCAAATATTTTCAAATGTTTCCCAAACATTTCTAATCAGTTTCTGTCTGTTGTCGTTGCAGGGTGCCGACCATCATGTCAACACAAGCACCAACATTCACACAGCCGCTGCAGAGCGTCGTGGCACTTGAGGGTAGTGCCGCGACGTTCCAGGCTCAAGTTAGTGGTAAGACAAAAAGTTGCTGACTCAGCGGACCGGTTGTAACGCCAGAATAAAGATGAACCCGCCCAGTCAGATGTGTGGATTCTCTCTGCAGGTTCTCCAGTTCCTGAGGTGAGCTGGTTCCGTGATGGCCAGGTTCTTTCAGCCGCCGCTCTACCCGGCGTTCAGATCTCGTTCAGCGACGGCCGCGCTGTTCTGAGAATCCCTGCTGTGACCGCCATCAAAGCTCAGAATCAGTGAGATCAAAGCTCAGAATCAGTGAGATCAAAGCTCAGAATCAGTGAGATCAAAGCTCAGAATCAGTGAGATCAAAGCTCAGAATCAGTGAGATCAAAGCTCAGAATCAGTGAGATCAAAGCTCAGAATCAGTGAGATCAAAGCTCAGAATCAGTGAGATCAAAGCTCAGAATCAGTGAGATCAAAGCTCAGAATCAGTGAGATCAAAGCTCAGAATCAGTGAGATCAAAGCTCAGAATCAGTGAGATCAAAGCTCAGAATCAGTGAGATCAAAGCTCAGAATCAGTGAGATCAAAGCTCAGAATCAGTGAGATCAAAGCTCAGAATCAGTGAGATCAAAGCTCAGAATCAGTGAGATCAAAGCTCAGAATCAGTGAGATCAAAGCTCAGAATCAGTGAGATCAAAGCTCAGAATCAGTGAGATCAAAGCTCAGAATCAGTGAGATCAAAGCTCAGAATCAGTGAGATCAAAGCTCAGAATCAGTGAGATCAAAGCTCAGAATCAGTGAGATCAAAGCTCAGAATCAGTGAGATCAAAGCTCAGAATCAGTGAGATCAAAGCTCAGAATCAGTGAGATCAAAGCTCAGAATCAGTGAGATCAAAGCTCAGAATCAGTGAGATCAAAGCTCAGAATCAGTGAGATCAAAGCTCAGAATCAGTGAGATCAAAGCTCAGAATCAGTGAGATCAAAGCTCAGAATCAGTGAGATCAAAGCTCAGAATCAGTGAGATCAAAGCTCAGAATCAGTGAGATCAAAGCTCAGAATCAGTGAGATCAAAGCTCAGAATCAGTGAGATCAAAGCTCAGAATCAGTGAGATCAAAGCTCAGAATCAGTGAGATCAAAGCTCAGAATCAGTGAGATCAAAGCTCAGAATCAGTGAGATCAAAGCTCAGAATCAGTGAGATCAAAGCTCAGAATCAGTGAGATCAAAGCTCAGAATCAGTGAGATCAAAGCTCAGAATCAGTGAGATCAAAGCTCAGAATCAGTGAGATCAAAGCTCAGAATCAGTGAGATCAAAGCTCAGAATCAGTGAGATCAAAGCTCAGAATCAGTGAGATCAAAGCTCAGAATCAGTGAGATCAAAGCTCAGAATCAGTGAGATCAAAGCTCAGAATCAGTGAGATCAAAGCTCAGAATCAGTGAGATCAAAGCTCAGAATCAGTGAGATCAAAGCTCAGAATCAGTGAGATCAAAGCTCAGAATCAGTGAGATCAAAGCTCAGAATCAGTGAGATCAAAGCTCAGAATCAGTGAGATCAAAGCTCAGAATCAGTGAGATCAAAGCTCAGAATCAGTGAGATCAAAGCTCAGAATCAGTGAGATCAAAGCTCAGAATCAGTGAGATCAAAGCTCAGAATCAGTGAGATCAAAGCTCAGAATCAGTGAGATCAAAGCTCAGAATCAGTGAGATCAAAGCTCAGAATCAGTGAGATCAAAGCTCAGAATCAGTGAGATCAAAGCTCAGAATCAGTGAGATCAAAGCTCAGAATCAGTGAGATCAAAGCTCAGAATCAGTGAGATCAAAGCTCAGAATCAGTGAGATCAAAGCTCAGAATCAGTGAGATCAAAGCTCAGAATCAGTGAGATCAAAGCTCAGAATCAGTGAGATCAAAGCTCAGAATCAGTGAGATCAAAGCTCAGAATCAGTGAGATCAAAGCTCAGAATCAGTGAGATCAAAGCTCAGAATCAGTGAGATCAAAGCTCAGAATCAGTGAGATCAAAGCTCAGAATCAGTGAGATCAAAGCTCAGAATCAGTGAGATCAAAGCTCAGAATCAGTGAGATCAAAGCTCAGAATCAGTGAGATCAAAGCTCAGAATCAGTGAGATCAAAGCTCAGAATCAGTGAGATCAAAGCTCAGAATCAGTGAGATCAAAGCTCAGAATCAGTGAGATCAAAGCTCAGAATCAGTGAGATCAAAGCTCAGAATCAGTGAGATCAAAGCTCAGAATCAGTGAGATCAAAGCTCAGAATCAGTGAGATCAAAGCTCAGAATCAGTGAGATCAAAGCTCAGAATCAGTGAGATCAAAGCTCAGAATCAGTGAGATCAAAGCTCAGAATCAGTGAGATCAAAGCTCAGAATCAGTGAGATCAAAGCTCAGAATCAGTGAGATCAAAGCTCAGAATCAGTGAGATCAAAG
>JAFBJT010111965.1:71245-93551 GCA_016785325.1 Chascanopsetta lugubris | reverse complement strand
GGGGGGGGGGGGGGGGGGGGGGGGGGGGGGGGGGGGGGCGCAGTGGGAACAGCAAATGAGAATGTTTTCTTGCGAGGCAGCGGAAGGATGAGCTGTTGCTGTTGTCCAGCAGATCGATGGAGCAGCTGCGAGTGGGTGGAAACTCCCAGTGGCTTTCACTCCTCTTTCACTCCTCTTTCACTCCTTTTTCACTCCTCTTTCACTCCTCTTTCACTCCTCTTTCACTCCTCTTTCACTCCTCTTTCACTCAGCACACATGTCAAAAATAACAGGATTTTCTTTTTTTTTCTCAAATAAGGCAAGAACACAAGCAAACATGCTCATGTTCTCTCACACACACACACACACACACACACACACACACACACACACACACACAGTGTCGTTTGCTCATGTCAAACATTTAAGTGACATAATGGCTACATTACCTTAGATAATAGATCTGATACATGAAATATATTAACCCGTGCTCACAAACCACATTCTATTACATTTTCTTTAAACCAGAGGTAAGATATCTGCTAATCAAGCCAATAACAACTAGTTATATATATATATATATATATATATATTAGACTTCCAAGTCTCTCGTGAGCGTTTCCTGAGTTCTTGTGTCCTCCCCTTCACTGCACCAAGGAGAACATCTCCCTTCCGTAAACTAAAGTACGAGCATTCACAGGCACTGCCCCACTTTCTGTGAGGAGTCTCCTCCACCTGCCCCTTCGAATCAGGCTGCTGAGGAACAACATGTCCGGGTTCACGGGCACGAGGGTGGGCCGAGGCCGTGAGGCAGACCGGGAGTTTTGGTTGTTTGAGGTCAGTGAAGAGAATTCGTGATGTCGGGTGCAGCCGGACAAAAGCTCAAACTACAGAAATAGCGGTCAGACTTTTAGCTTTGCTAAAGAACTGGATCAAATAAACAGATTGTATCTGAGCTAATGACGCTGGTGACTCGACGATTCCTTTAAGGGAGAATCAGGTCAATCCAAGATGCTAAAAACATGACAACCAGCTACAGAAGCTTAAACTAGAACAGAGAAGCTTCAAAGAGAACAAACTAAATAACTCAACAGCTAAATAACTAAATAACTAAATATCCTCACATTTCTGGATTTGTTACAATGGCCATGAAATAATATATGTGACCAAACAAAGTGTTAGCTGAGGTGTGAGCTAACAGCTGCCGTCTGAGACACTACGCGAACAACGGCACAGCTCTGTTTCACGTCCTTCTATCGAACTCTGATTTGGTCTCCACCACCTCCTGAGGAGCAGATCTGACGTGTACAGTTCTGTAGATTGTTAAATTTGTATTGATGTATGTTCCAGTAGTAATTCCTCATAAATGTCAAGTTCTCGTGAATTTTGCGATACACTAAAAACAATATACAACATTGTAATCGACAGCTGAGACTTGATTGGTCAAATGCATGAATTGGTGGGACCTCAGGACCACCTGTCTCAAAGTGATCTATTGTAGAGTTGATGTGATATTGATTTAAAAAAATGCAGATAATTATATAACAATTATATATATACATATATATATATGATTATTAAGTGTAAATATATAAATACATGAACTCAGTGTCCTTTCCTTTTCATTAGGTTCCATCGCGTCCTCAGAGGAAACATGTCTGCGTCCATCTCTGAGATTCATCCGTCAGTCTCTTTAATAAAGTTGACAGAGGGACGGTTCGTGTTAAACGGGTTCTGCATGAAACACGTCCGTGCGTTGACATTATGAAAGGCACACGCTCGTCAGGATGAGTGGCAACTAAGCCAATTAGGTGTCGGAGGAGGCAGCATGTCAAAGATTAGTCTGCTTACTTAACAGCTCACCAGGCAGCAGCATGTTCCCACAGAGGACATCTCTAACACACACACACACACACACACACACACACACACACACACTCTGAGCGGACTCACAGGTAACCACAGCTCCACATTACCACAACTATCCATCGCCCGCAGACAGGCTTTCAAAGAAATGCAGCTAATACCTTATTTTTAGACGGTGAGGAGGCACACCTGCCAGATTTGGAGCCAGAATTTCATTTGTCAAACACAGTGAAGGTGAAAACACCGAGGAGTGAGAAACAGGCTGAGAGGCCCAATGACAGGGAGCGAGTTCAGAGTCACAGCTGCATGTTCAGCGCGATGTAACAACACAGATGACAGGTGCAATTAAAGGCACTAAAGGACTAAAGGGGGGGGGGGGCACTGAGGGGGAGGGACTCCTGCATCCGGTGAGAGGCGGCGCCTCCGGGTGCCACTGGTCCGATGGCGAGCGGCTGCAGCCGTCTCTGACCGGCTGCAGCCGTCTCTGACCGGACGGGACAGTGGACCAGTTGATGGACAAACAAACCAGATTTATAAATAACTAGCGGGAGCGGAGGAAGGAGTTGGAACCCAGTGGCAGTGGCGTCCAGCCGTCGCTGTGAGCCGACAGGCAGACAGAAAAAAAACAAGAGAAGAAAAGGGAGAAGAAAAGGGAGAAAGAGGGGAGGGGGGGGGGGGGGGCACGGAGGGGGAGGGACTCCTGCTTCCTGCCACTACAGTCGTCCTGCAGGACGCCGGCGTTGGAGAGCATCCGGTGAGAGGCGGCGCCTCCGGGTGCCACTGGTCCGATGGCGAGCGGCTGCCGTCTCTGACCGGACGGGACAGTGGACCAGTTGATGGACAAACAAACGAGGTTTATAAATAACTAGCGGGAGCGGAGGAAGGAGTTGGAACCCAGTGGCAGTGGCATCCAGCCGTCGCTGTGAGCGATCTGCAGCTGTACCCCCCCCCCCCCCCCCCCCCCCCCCCCGGCCTCCCCCCCCCCCCCCCCCCCCGGAGGCTACGGGACAGTTCAACAGCTGATAAACAAACCGCAAAGCTTGTAAAAGTACCAGTGGGACGTTACACAGTGACATGGCGTCGTGGCTGCTGAAGTGTGTGTGTGATCCATCTGTGTGCGTCTGCGTTGCCCATCACAGCGCCGAGCCTTCGTTCTACCTTCATCCAAAAGTCGAGACACAGAGCGTGAGAGTGAGCTGCTCGGAAAAGCCGACGCGGATCGAACCTCCGCGGGCCGGAGCAACAGTAACAGCTGAGCGCTGACAGACACATTCAAAGCGCAGAGAGGGAATTTTCATCTTTACACAAAACCGACGTCAGTGTCTGCGACTCGCCAAGAGGCTTCACAGGGCGAGTGATTCTGCTCTTTACTGATCACTCTGAACTCCTCCAGTTAAGGGAGACAAGTATTCATTCATTCATCTATTCAGTCAGGTGGCAGGATTATGCCCACGAGGACAAACTGAGACACAGGGCATTGATATGTGTGGGAAATATTTAGGTGACTAACGCAGGTTGTTTCGCAGATCTCATGCCTTTGGTGTTGGTGGATACGAAGAACATTTTGGAAAGAAAGATAAAGATTGAAAAATTGTTTAAAAAGTTCTAATTGTTGAGGTCTGTCATTGCAACAATTCAATACATTTCTGGGAAAGAGTCAATTTTTTATTTTTATTATTATTATTATTATTATTATTATCTGTTGCTCTCTTCCAGCTACACTCTCTCACAACACACATTAGCACAGGGTGGGACAACATGTGGGCTCTCATCACCTCACATCCTGGTTCCTCTTCTTGGGCACAAACACAGGCGTGTCCCAGAGGGAGGGGGGGGGAGGGGGGGAGGGGGGGGGCTGAATGACTGGAGGCAACAGGGTAAATGGAAAACACTGAGGTCCGGATCATCATCCACTCAGATGAGACTTTGATTCACCTGAGGCCCAACAGAACAAAAGAAGGTGGTCGAACGGAGATCCTCTCTGCTGCTGTCCTTTCTCAACACAACATATTTCCACTTGCTCAACACCTCCAGCTCTATGCCCACTCTCTTGTGCACACACACACACACACACACACACACACACACACACACACACACACTCAGAATGTGAAAGTAGGCTGCTTTCAAACTGCCAGCCAGAAAACAACAGGCATGACCAGGACACTGCGTGGAATCCATTCTGAGGCCGACGTTCAGTCCGTCTGCAGTGGAGCTATTTACATCTGATCCTTTTTCAAGTTTGATGATTTTAATCAATGCTTTGATGTTTGAATAAGAATAGAGCGTGTGCGCACATGCCGAGTGTGTCACCAGAGCCTGTAACCGATCCTCTGAACAAGCTTAAGCAGCTCTGATATATTAGGAATTGAAAGCAGCGCGGTGTCAGAGCCCGTTAGAAGAGAGCGCGTCACAGATAAGAAACCATGTAAATGAGCACAAATAAAAATCACTGATTATGAACGGTGCATATATAGTTGTGACACAGCTGAAGAAATGTGTGCTGTGTTATAAGCATTCAATGCAGACGGAGCTTATTTTGTGAGATGTTAGGATGTCAACAGAGATGCAGCCCACCAAAATGTAGATTGGTTGCCAGGCAACGTAACAACGCGACAACATTTTGGTGTTATATAGCGATAGCTGCAGATTAGCTTCCTCCATTGCTGTCTTCCCCTTCTTCCTGTTTGTCTCCACAACCCGGACACACCCACCGATGATGTCACGCTTTGCAAGGAAGAAGCACTATTTTCTGGTTCCGCCGAGCGTCAACTTTACAGATTCCGAACCTCTTGTGTTCTGGGAAAACAGAACAGTGCTGCCCATGTCAGGGCCCTCGTGAAAACAGGAGCTGGAGTGGTGGACATAATCAAGGAACTAGAGCATTTTCAGAACATCTCTCATTCAAACGTGTAACGAGTTGAATAAGTCTACAAAAAAAAACAAATCAAAACATTCAAATGTGATTGTTTTTTCTCCTAACCCTAACCCTAACCCTAACCCTACCCGACCCTAACCCTAACCCACCCTTAACCCAAAGAACAGGGGCTTTTTCATCGGAGGCTGCAGGCGTCAGTCAAAGTGCCCCGTTATGAATCTCAGCCACGAAGCTGCGATGAAATACCACTGACGGAGCGGCGGCTTTAATCACGGCCTTTCAGGAAACCGCACTTTTGCTGACTGATGTGGTGGGACGCTGAGGTCTGAGGGCAGGAGGGGGAACAAGCATCTAACTCAGGGAGGGGTGTGGCTGTCAGAGGGGGGCGGGGCAGGGGGGAGGGGGGAGGAAGAGCTGGAGGGGTAAACAGACGGCGTATAGAATTTCCCACTTCAGTACAGCTTACTAATTGGATTGGGTTTGTTTATTCTGAGGGATGATATTTGTGGAGGTAGAGGAGATGTAACCAAAATGACAACGTAAATAAAATTGAAACAAGATATTTTTTTGGAGAGTTTAGAGTTTGTTCATTGACTTTTTCATCATTTACATCACAAAAAGAGGAAAAAATGTAAAAGAGGAAAAAATACATTCACTACAAATTCATCACGTAGAATTAAAAGCTTTCATTTCACTTCATATTGGTGTAACACAGACACCAACACTGAAAACAGAGTTATTCTAACACATACACGACACTAATGGGGTCTTAAAAAACAGGTGGTCAAGACTGGCTTTTCAGGGTCAGGGCTGATTAATGTCAGGTGACCTGGCTGATGATTTATATTTGTAAACAATGTACATTTGGAATATGAAAACTAGCGTTTTCTGTCATATTACAAACCCCTTACATTCTCAACATCGGACATGGATCAAAGGAATGAATACAGTTCAATCCCCAACGTTTCAAAGCGAAATAGCGACACTGACGATGAGCCAGGCTGGTTAATCCATCTCTAATATTCAAGAATAATGGCTTCGTGGCTTCTTTTCAATTATTTTCTCACAAAGTCTAAATGAAACAAAAGTCCATCACAGTACTGAAGGTCTGGATCATGGTTTCTGAGAGACACTGCACCGACTTCTTCAGGTGCATCCCATCCTCATCCTCCTCTCTCTACACTGTGAACTAAAGACTCATTTCCTTATTAAATAAAAACAGCAGCTCCGCCCATGAACGAACTTTCACTATGACGAACCATAAAATAATACAACTATGAAACACTAATGAAGGATTTCAGAGGAAACGGACCTTTCACGACAACAGCACAATAAAAAATACTTTACAGTAAGTTACCGCGATTTGCAAAGCATCATGGGTAATCAAAAAGGTGGCCTTTATTTACTCTTTATTCCTTGTATTCACCAAATGTTTGACGCTTTATAATGTCAACAAACCCAACATATTAAATACAACTAACAATAAAATCATTACGTGTGTACCCCCTCACCCAAGCTTCCCCATCAGCGCGCTGCGACCCACGAGTGTGAGGTTGTCGTCAGTTACCATTCAAAATAAGTTCAGTTCATTTTTGGCTTGTGTGAAAATGGCCACCTCCATAAGGAGGATCCACTGTCCATGAGACCGACTCCTTTAAGGGGAATACGTACATTTTCCAAAAGGGACAATTTAACCCATAACAAAATTGGTATAATCACTCTGTTACATATGTGCCAGTAGTGCTCTTTAAATCTTACACGCAGGACCTTTAAATGAACTGAACAACATCCACATGCAACGATGGCATTAGTCTAAAGTGCATTGTGTCATTCTGACAAAAGGTTTCCACTCCACGTGATTACAAACCGGCTTGTTTATCACTAAGCTTCTCCGGGTGGTACTTATGTGTCCATGGTGATGATACTCAAAGTGATAGAGTGGGAACCAAAGCTGCTTAAGTTACGTAAGCAAAAAGAGAGAGAGTGGAGGGGGAGAGTGGAGTGGAGAGGGGGGGAGGGGGAGCGGGGAGGGGGGCACAACAGAGCAGGTTCAAGGAGTTCAAATGGGAACTAGTGGAATTAAATAATAAATCAAAATATCATGGGACCAGGAGAAGCTACAGACGAGAGGTTGTAAAGCCAACACACACACACACACACACACAGAGGCATCAGTCCCACACACACATGTAAATAACAACAACAGAGTGTAAACAGGGAGCGAGTGCGGAAGTAAGTTTCAGGAGGGGGAGCTGTTCTTTCAGCACCACCGACACTAGAGCACTTCTCACACACACACACACACACACACACACACACACGAGAGAGAGAGAGAGAGAGAGAGAGAGAGAGAGAGAGAGAGAGAGAGAGAGAGTGAGAGAGAGAGAGAGAGAGAGAGCGCGCTTTGCACGAGTATATCGCACAAACACACATCGCTAACTGAGACCACCGAGCCCACCCTGCCACACTCTCCCCCCCGGACGCCGCTGTCGGCGGCGGAAGTCAAGCACAGGCAGCGCGCGGAGGTTACTGGCCTACTTACCATCTATCGCCATGATGTTCTGTTTTGGCTCCAACCAAAGCGGCGCCTGATGAAGGGGGAGCGGCCCACTGCGCGGTGAGAGGGGGGGGGGGGGGGGCGGAGCTGACGGAGTGGTACAGTCCATCCGGGAGCCGCGAGAGGGAAGTCGGAAGTAAGTTGTACTTACATTCGATGTGTATTTACATCTGCATTAAAAAAAAAGAAGAAGATATATATATATATATACACATATACACACACAAATCAAATCAATAAATAAATGTGAGTAAAATACATTGTTATTATTATTACATATGATAATAATGATAATAATAGTCATTGTCATTAACATCACTTTTATTTTCTAAGCTCATTTAATCTGAAATGTTACTTTCAGAAAAAATGGCCACAACGAAACAAATTGAAGTTTAAATAATGTAAATCAGCGAAGTTTCGTGACGACATTATGATTCTGCTGTTATTGATGATTCTAACTTTGGCTCATTAACCCGTCAAGACTGGGGCTTGAATAACTCCAGTTGCACCAGTGATTTTATTTAGATAAAAGAAAAGACAAATCGCCGTTGGATGTACAATTCTATGAATAACATTCATGTTTCATGGTGTCAGTGTGATTGACACTGGATCACAAAATCAGTGTTATATGACAATGACAGTTAACAATCACCAATCTATGATTTGTAAATGTGGGCTGTATAAATAACATTTGATGTGATTTGATTTGATATCAAATGCTTAAAGAGTTCAGTGTTTATTTCCTGATTTGCATGTGGAAGTAATAAAAACATATCCATCTCAAAATGGCCCCAATGAAAAGCATGAAAATGTCAGCGTTTGTCAGATTCTTGTCTTTGAGACCCCCCCCCCCCTTTATTCCAGCAGGTTCCAGCTGATTAAATATGTGCTCCAGGGAAAGTATCAGCTCCAAGTCCCACTTGAAATGACTCTGCTGCTTCACCCACAGTTGGAGCTGCTAATCAACCCCTGATTGCTGATGGCTGGAAAAGCAGCAAGAGCTCTGATTCCCGGGAGCCTGCTTTGATGATCAACACCGAGTGTTTGTCAGCCCTCGCGCAGCAGCAGCATCTCCGCCAGAATTATTACTCTTACTATTTCACTTTACATTTCAAATGAACATCGAATCAGTGTGATTCTCGTTCAGTCCGTGTCCTAAAGGTCAGAAACTGGAATTGAATATTCCTTCGCGATGGAGCATGTTTTAATCACTGAGTGTTTTTCATGACAGCTGGAGGCATTAACAAATACTTATAAATACAAGGGGCGGCAGTGGCTGAGTGGTTCGAACCGTCGGCCACGGGGAAGCAAAGGTCACAGATTCAAATCCCCCTCGGACCCTGCTGCCGTGTCACTGGCCCCGTGTGAACTGGTAGAAAGACCCCGCGACCTGGATGACTGGAAACCGCGGGAGAAGGTGACGTGACAGTGAAACACATTCTAATTACGTCACATTCACTGGCAAACATAAAAGCTGATTGGTGTGCATGGGCAAACAGATACCTTTGCAAATGTGCAAGGTGGAGCTACTATCCATTTAGGGGAGGGTCCGCACCACGGGGACCACCATGTTTTCACAGAAGCCCCAGAGTGGACGTACCAAACATCTTTTGAGTTTGAATGACGACCGGAAGTCGAAGGTAGGTTCCCCTGGATGCTGGGAAGGGTGAGGTGATGGATGTCACATGCAAACTTCACCACTAGATGTCATGCGATCTTACACGTTACGCCTTTAGGTTATTTGTTTATTTGAAGATTTAGGTTGATCCCCAACAAAGAGGTTGGAAGAGTAAGGGAGATAATGAAAGGCAGAGGTGACAAACATCTGGCCGGCCGCCCGTAATTGGCAGTGTAAAAAAATGACAGAAGGTGTAGACCTCGGATTATTGCCCTGCTCTTACTATGCCGGGACACTAGGGGGAGCCTGTGCCACTAGTTCATTTGTGCGAACATTTTCAGAATGCACTAAAACAAGGACTTTAAAACAAGGACACTAAAACCAAATGATTTGGAGTTGTCCTGTTTTTATCAAACAATCCAGTTTGACTGTTGGTACGTCACGCGCTCCCACTAGTGGTGGAAGTGTGCATTCGATTGCCCCTGTGCATTAAAGATGAATAGCACAACGAATGGCATGCATGTGTTATCTGGTAATAATTGCCCTCAGCGCTCAGAATTTTTTTTTCAGTCTGACGTAATCGCAGAGTTGGTGCAGTCAAACCGTTTCCTCGGCGTTCATTAAACCTCCATTCATTTCCATCTAATTGCATTGTAATTAAGCTGATCTGGATACCGCGCTCTGTCGGTTGAATGCCTTCTGTTAAACTGCTCGCGCTCCTCCATCAAACCCAACACACGCAGCTGGAGACGTTCAAAAGGAGCCGTTGTCGCGAGAGAAATAAAAGCCCACCACGTTTGATTCTGAGTTTCTTTCTCATGTTCCTCCCATGCATGTCGTCACCAGGTTGCCATGGTTACACGGAGCAGCTGCCGAGCTCTACCTCGTGAATCAAAATGCTCTTCGGTAACACACTTCAGCCTCTCTCCCGTTCCCGTTCCAATCTTAGAAACCTCATTTTTCACTGGTGATTGACATGACTGATGGGGAGCGGAGGAATATTTGGTTGTACAACGACAGACGGACACAAAGAGTCTCAGAGCAGCGAGCGCGAGCTGATCCCTGCGCAACATTCATTCAGTCAGCATCACCTCCACCGTTTCCTCTCATCAGTTCAACACGTGACTCATATTTACAGCGGAATTAAGACTCAAACAAGTTACATCCCACAGAAGTGATTTAGATTGAGCGTCTTAAAGGACTGACCGTAAACCTTCCAAAACTAGCTGTCTATAGTGACACCTGTGGCAGTAAGGTGAGGTGCAGGCAGCATGTTGATGCTGCGCTGGCGCACTAAAAGAAAAATATATCGCCTTACATATTTAACAATATACTGAGTGACAGTAATTTGCATATATTCATAATCAGCACACATAAATATTCATGACTTAGCAATATTACAGCTGACCAAGGGTTTTTGCCTCCCCTGGTTGTGCTTTAAAAAAATATTTCTGCTAACATCATCCTAAACAAATTTAATGGGGGAAAAAAAATCAAGTTAACATTATTTAATCAAAATGATCAAATCAAAAGAAATTAAGTTTGGATCCTTCAATCTGACCGTGTTACTTGAAATGTCAGCATTAACAAAGAAAAGAATCGAGACCAGTCACTGTTTCAAAGAGCAATTTAACAATAACGTCAATTGATTACACAATTTGTAGCAATGCAATCTGGGAAGACCTAAATATACATGCACTTTGTCTCCTCTCCTTTCCACCTTGTTTACACGATGCTAGTTTGAGCTGCAGCTGCTAACGGCCTCTGACGGGCTCATCGAGCCCCCCCCCCCCCCCCCCCCCCCCCCCCCCCCCCACACACACACACACACACAGACAAACAAACAAACAAACAAACGCCATCCTACTTCAAATTTCTGGGGAGATCCCTGGGATGGGACTACATGAATTAATCTACACATTAAAGGGACAGTAATTTAACTTAATTTTAACTACCGGACCTTTAATCATGTCACGGTGTATATAATATTATGCCATAACATGACTTGCTCTCGCTGCAGTGAGACGTGTCATCACAGCCATGTTTGACCTTGTGCTGTGCAAACTGACTGTGACCCCACGGGAGTCTGCCAGTACCTGCTGTTATGGTGTTGCCGTGGAAACTGCTCGTCCACGGCAGCAGGTCTGACGGCACGTCCAATGTTTTGAGACTGAACGATATGTGTTCCATAACCACAGAGTGACATGCCGTCACCATTTCACTCACTGCAGGCAAACAGGATAAATTCAGGGCAACGGACATCCCATAATAGATTTGATGGCTTCAGAAATGAATCAATATATTCACGATGAGTCTTAAGTACAAGGGACTTCAAGCTGTTTCATATGTCCGACATTCATCATGTTCTGTCGGAGCAAACTGCTTTGAATGCCAACTATTTCAATGATATCGGCCCTTGGATTGGGGGGTGACATTGTAAGTCGTGGAAATACATACCATAATATCTTCAGGGGACTAACAATGTGCAACATCATCAACGTTTGTTTGTGTGAGGGATTTAGTGACATCTAGAGGCAGAGTTCTTAGGATGCTTTAGTAAATAATACAGATTTCGGCCAGTGACCCTTGACCTCTTTAACTTGAAAAACAATAATAATCTGAGATGATTAGTATCAGTAAAACACAACAAAGGAAAAGCATTCAGGTAATTATGTCGTCATAAAATAAAGATGTACAATTATTTCTAATTATATTTCGCCAATGATCAGTAGTTTGTCATGTGTCTATATTTTATGACATTTTATGATAATACAGAGCAGTCAAATACATTTAATGTGCGTACTGGTAGAAATACCCCGCAACCCAGAACTCTGGATAAGCAGTGGAAGATGACATGACATGACATGACATTATAAATTAAACTCCACTATGAACAGTCAATGTTACATAGATTTGGTCTTCATAGAAAGGGCTACCTTAATTTCTATTATTTAATTTCTTTTTTATTGCTAATATAAATTTGAGACTCTTATAAGAACTTACCAGGTTCTCCATTTTAAATAAAGTGAACAAAGAGTTCTTCTCGCTCGTGTCCTGTGACGTACAAGCAGATTCCCATCAACATGATCAGCTCTTCTGCTGGCTGAACACCGAGTGGTTTCCATGGCGATACTGTGGCTTCTTATACATCACATAGCTCGACTGGGCTTCTACATTTAATGAGTGAGCAAATAAGAGGAGGAACATTCTAATGCAAAGACATCTTGATTTTTTATTGCATTACACTCGGCCTATAGGTCCATTTCAACCAATGATCAAACCATTTTTGTTTCCTCTTCAAAATAAAAGAAGGAAAAATATGTGAATTCTTCCAAAATAACGAGGAAATACTTGACTGAACAAATATTTGCTGTGTCTTTGAATTCATATGAAATGAATCGGCTTAGAGTGATTCACGTTTAAGTCATGTAAACAAATACTCTGCTTTAAAAGGTTTATTGTAAGGCATCTTACTGACACTGAGCGTATGAGCTGTGTGTTTCTGACCAATGGACTCTGGCGCCATCATGTGGGCACATTTTGAAATGGAATCACAGCCAAGATTTGAAAACACAAATGTGTTCACTTGTGATGACCAATCAATCAAAAATCTTACATTATACCTTAATGAAAATGTCTTAATTGATCAATGATGAAAAGACAATATGCGTATGGTTCAGAAAAAGTAGATCTTTCCACTTGGATGCTAATTAAACAATGTCAATTCTTTAAAGTCTTTATCTTACTGAACTTTAGGTCCGCAGTTTATTTTTGAGGTTGGTGAGCTGCTCCATGTCAACGCTGCTGCCACCACACACGATGACCAGCAGGGGGCCCAGGGGTGTTGGGAGTCGACCTTAAAGGAGAGGTCAAAGCCAAGGATGAGAGGTCATCAAATGTCATCAACACAAGTTAGGGAATGTACGTAACAGCAGTGTTGATGCGAACAAATTCAAGCTGGGACACTTCCTCTGTTTGGACTTTCAACGATCCAAACAGGGTCAAATAGGTGTAATGGTCAAATTTGACAATAGTGATACAAGGATTTCATTCCACAATTTCATTCCAGTCCAAAGCAGATGATTTGTTTTGTTTCTTACATCAACATGAACAGGAATCCACATATTTATTATTTAATGTTACTCAGTTCTGATGTGGGATATCAGATACAGAAGCTATCACAGTTATTGATTATTTATTCATGTAAATAATTACACTCAATTCAACTTTAGAGGTTAAGAAACCATTTGGAATCCTGACACCGAGGAGAAGAAAAGGCGGATGGTTTGTTATTAAGCGGTTTGAGTGCCGAGTCTGCTGCCATGGCAACAACACTCCCTCGCTCTCGCTTATGTTGCACAGCATTCAATCTTACGATACAATGTAATGGCAAGTCAGATTTGCAAATCTGAAATGTTTGTAGTTATTTCAATTCATTTGTAATTCATATCAAGGCAAACACAACCGAACACTTCCTGCGCTTAGAACGCGTGGGGTTGTGGGTTCAATTCCGAGCCCCTCGATCCCCCCTCAGATGTAGGTCACTTTCTGAGGGCCAACGGGGCTTTAATAAATGTCTGAATTCTATTGAAGCTGTTGGAGTTGTAAACTTCCTCGATAAAGTTGTACAACTTTGACGGATACGTTTACAACATCTGAATAACAGCTGTGGAACACGTACCAACAATGTTTATTCATGCATCAAAGAATAATCACAAGAGCCGGAAGTAAACAAAGAGGTTCATAATCTGGAATGTGTTCAGAGCAGTTACCTTCATCCTGTAATCTGTGAATGAGTCCAGTGTAGACTGCTGCTAATGCTGCTCCACACGCCATCTCCACTAAGACACGCTCCTCATCTGTCAACACAGAGTTCAGAGTGTGTACGAAGGTCCACGCCGCCTCGGAGCGCATCACAGGCAACTTATCATCGGCAACTTATCACAGGCAACATACAGGACAAGATTCTAGCACCTCTGCCCCTTAGACCAAAGGCGTAGAACTTAATCAGGCTTCTAGAGGAGTTCTCCACCTGGATTACCCTGAGGAGAAAAACCCCTTAAGAAACACCCAACACTTAACTTACAGTCCTATCTCTACCTTTGCTCCAATCTCTAATAAAGCTCTTCTGGAACCAGTTCTCTGACGGGAGTTGTGCTCCATCGCTGGTGACTCAGACCATGCACTTGGCGAGGAACCCTTCCTCACACTGTGTCTGATGGTGCTTGGTTAGCGGTATAAAGCTGAGGGGTGCTTGTGTTTGGAATAAGGCCACAATAACCGTGCGCACTCACCCAGGAAGGTCTCCACGGCGCGCAGAGCCTCCCGGTCCGTCACCAGCTCCGAGATGATGCTCAGCTCGCCGCACAGGCTGTACTCCAGCGCCCGCTCACACACCGTCTTCGCTCCCAGACACTTGGCCTCGCTGCCAGACGAGACACCTGGGTGAGTTTCATCATTTCCCCGCACGCGCTCGCTGAACTCCTTCAACTCCTCACCTGGTGATGTCATCCAGCGTGACCCTCTTCCCGGCCTTGACGGCAGCGTTCAAACAGTCTGCCCCCACCGTCTCCATGGCGATGATGGGCACATCCGTCCAGCCTACGTTCCTCAGGCCCTGGACCACTCCACACAGGAGCCCTCCTCCGCCCACGGACAGCACCACGGCTCCAGGCTTGGCGCCGGGGCCCAGGGAGGCCGCAACCTCTGAGATCACACTGGCATGGCCCTGCCTGGTGTGGAGAAGAGTACACGACGCCATATAAGTCATTCAAAGTTTGGCTGCGTATTCAAATGTTCCACTTTCGCTGCGACAAACGTCGCTACCACAGCAGGGGGTGATCGAACGGAGGGACGTAGGTGAGTCCTTCAGTTTCTGTCAGTCTCAGAGCTTCCGCGTTAGCATCATCCCAAACCTACAATACACAATGTAACAACAATCGTGACACCAGTGCTATTTATAGATCACATCCCACACCGCATAGGAAATATCAGACTTTACCTTTCCCACGATTTTCACCTTGGCGCCCTGATCCTGTAGTTTCTGAATGACTGTCTGCGGAGAAGAGGAGGGGACGATGATGGTGGCGGGTAAACCCATTTTTCTGGCAACGTAGGCTGCAGCCATTCCTGCATTACCACCTACAGGGAATGGAAGTGTGTCATTGAAAGGGAAGCCACTCAGCTTGATCTTGTTTCTAGTATCATACTGTGCAAAGGGGCGTGAAGTGCAGCAGCATAGACGTCACCTGAAGAGCAGACAACTCCTTTGGACTTTGTGGCGAGCTGCAAAAACGAAGTGAAACAAGGATAAATCAGTGTTTTTTCCCCAAAAACAAAATAAGACAAATATAATATTATATCCCGAGTAAGATATTATTATTATTTGATGAATTAACTTTCCTCCCAAAAGTACGTTATATTTAACCTTTGTCAGTCGTAACAGACTCATTTTAACCTGTACTGCAGCAGGCCACTAGGGGACAATTGCAATAATCTGGGCTACTTCCTGGTTGGACCGGTCCGATCGCAATCAGCTGCACCGTCTCTCTGCTCGATGCGAATGGACAGTACAAGGTGTAAGAATCAGAACTTTTAGGTTGTTCGTGATGTTGTGTCAAAAGATAATTAATTTCGTGTGCACATTGTCAGAAAGTACTTTTTTTGCACACAAAAAAACCAAAAACAAAGTGACAAATATGGAGTTGATGTTGTTTATCTGTTATTACATTGTAATTTTACTGGTCCGGTCCACTTGAGATTAAAATTTGGCCCACTTATTTATCAATATAATCATTTTAATACTATTATTAGTTCATCACTACATCACAGGAAGCTCAGCATCATACTTGCTGACAGAGATGTCCGATGCCGCGGATCTTGAAGGAGCCGGAGGGCTGCGAATTCTCCATCTTTAAATAGACGGTGGTTCCGGTGCGCTGGGACATGCTGACGCTCTCCAGCAGCGGAGTGTTCAGGTGGAAATGTTCTGCCATAGCGCTGCTACGGTTTCTGTTTGACAGACAACGTGTTGGATGGTCAATGGGACGGGTCTGACAGGAAATGGGATGTTTTTCATCAAAGCCAGGAAGCAGGATCTGCTCCCATCGGAGGACCTGACGAACCCACCCCCATTACATCTGGTCCTGATCCCTCTTAAGTCACTTTTTATATAATCAATGATTTTCTGGTTCTGACTTCACTGTCCTTTTAAGTCATCTCATGTTCTAGCTTCTATTACTATTGTTTACATAGAAAAGTGTATGTTTAACTCAGCTCTGCGGCACATTATGACATAAAATGGTTTATTATCATCGTTGTGAATATTGTTATAATTTTTAGCATGGGTATTATTACTGTTGTTGTTGTTGTTGTTGTTGTTGTTATGTGACAACAGGGTAAATGGCGCCTTCTTGTGCTACAGCAAAAGTGGTGACGAGTAATGTGCACATACAAGAGGAAGCCAGAGAATCATTTGACTAGAAATTGCCTCAACGTTTAACGTGACAGGTCACATGATGACGTCAGCAGTGGCTGGCTGCTGCACATCACAACGGGAGCTAAGCAGGATGGTACAGCGGATGACGTTTGAAAATATAATACATTATGTCCGTCCATCTTGTTGTATCACATCGAACGGCTCTACATGCGGCTTCCGTACCCACAGAACCAATTGTAAACTGAAGCAGAGAATGGCGTGACGCCAGATGACGCATGTCACGTGAGAGATTAAACGCCCGTAGTAACTCGTGACGCAAACAACGTCACGTCATTCAGCAGTTGAGAGAACTTAGCTGATGAATAATAATCACTTACATCTGGTGAAGACGAGCCTCTGATCTCCAGACGATGCAATCTGTCAGCGTTAGCGTGTAGCCATGTTTTCATCTATGCGTCAGACACGCATGGCGAGACATGTAGCATGTAGCTGCTAACCAAACACAGGCACTTCCGGTACAGTAAATAAACGTGCTCTGCGGGATGCTGGCGTCAGGTAAACACGAGCCTCTGATCTTCACGTGATACAAAGTGTCAGCATTACCGCGGAGTCACGTTTCCATCGGGTTTTAATCATAGACTGCAACCCCTGAATTCTACACGCACCGTGTGGCATGTAGCATTTAGCCGCTATCCAAACACTGACACTTCCGGTCTGTGCTTTCAAATGGACGTGCTGCAGGATTGGAAACAGCACATTCGAGCATCAATGGAAAGTAGATAAAGTACAAAAGACAAACTGTTGTGTTATGCTCTGTTTTATTACACCGTTCACCTTTCTTATTAGAGAGTACTTGTTAGTTCAATCTGTTTTATATGATTTATGAAATTTAAATTATATTTTAATTCAAGTTTTAATGTAAACTCAACCACGACCCCATAACGGGATTCAGCAGCAGCAGCAACGACAACAACATACTACTACTACAACTAATAATGATAATAATAATAATAATAATAATAATAATAATAATAATAATAATAATAATAACAGGAATAGATCCTTATGTCTGTTTCCATATATAGTAAAATGTATAATTCTAGAGGACAAACTGTCTACACAGACAAAACAATCTATGCACAATTCATCCCACGCGCTTTCACTGTGAACACTCCTTTTCCCCTTAGTAGTATGAATGTGTGATTATGGAATAGACTCTTGTACATAACTTACATGTTTTATCTTGTTATACTTGTTTACATTCTCACATCGAGAAAACACATCTACAGACAAACTGTCCATTAAAGTGGAGACACACTCACCTGTCAGGAGCCTGTTATGTGCGCGGAATGAAGTGGCCCTTTCTAAAGTCCACAGTTTATTACAAGGTGTGTGTGTTGATGGGGTGGGGGGGGGGGGGTGGGGGGGGGGGGGTGGGGGGAGCGGGGGGCCGTGAAAAACAAAACAAAAATATATATGTATATATATACATTTGCAAATTTTCTACAAAACCTTTATATATACAACTACATTTTTCTTTCAGTATGATTATTTGCTGGATTTATAAATAATATATTGCCATATACACTGCAGGAATATTGCACATATAATCATGCATATTGTTTAAGGTGGAGTAAATATCTGCCACAGTCATGTCTTCGAGGCAGGGAGAAAAACAAAACAAAAATATATATGTATATATATACATTTGCAAATTTTCTACAAAACCTTTATATATACAACTACATTTTTCTTTCAGTATGATTATTTGCGGGATTTATAAATAATATATTGCCATATACACTGCAGGAATATTGCACATATAATCTTGCATATTGTTTAAGGTGGAGTAAATATCTGCCACAGTCATGTCTTCAGTTCTCAGTGGGATTATACTCTCTTTATTAATATTGTACAGAAGTAGTTGTAGCTGGCATATACACAACGTAATGGTTCACACTCCTCAGAACAATGACACGTTCTCTCATCAAGCTGCATCAACTTATTGCAACATATTTTACACTTTCAAGGAATTGAGGCTGTATTTTATGTCATGACCCTTTCTGTACACTGGATGGCAGCAGTGAGTTCGGCCCCAGCAACTGACAAAAAGATACTACAGCAGTGTCCCATAATATTTATATTAATAGAAAAAAAAAGAAGTCCTGCTTGAAATGAAACAGAGTAATAATACATTAAATACAGCTAAAAAAATATTTGAATATGAAAAAAAAAAATGAAATGACACTTGGTAAAAAGTCCAGTTGTTTTCAGACTTTAGATTCTTCTTCGACAGGGATCCATGCATATGAATGCAAAACCAATGAGCATACAGCCGATGTTTTTTCATCCTTCTCAATTCAGTTTTCAAGGGCACATTTTCCAGTTATTCACGACTGGAGTGACCAATGAGGGATCAGTTTTTCAGTGCTGATATCGATAACTAGTAATCAATAAGGCTGATAACCAATATTTGGAAACGTGATGTATTTAAAGCAGAAATGGAAACCATACCACTGTCTCTAATCAATCATACAGTGTTTTGTTAGTGGAGCACTGTGGCGAGAGAGTTGCAGCACACTTTTCAAAATGTTTGTACCAGACTTTAAACACGTTTCATCCACCTCTAAAGTTGACCTTTTTAACCTGGGAGTTTATGGGGATTGACTCGCTCTTGAAGCCAGCCTCAAGTGGCCACCCTGTGAACTGCACGTTTGTTTTCCACTTCCCTATTCGCCTCATTGGTCAGCCGTTTTTTTTTCCATCATTAAAAAATACATTGTTTATCTAATACCTCATCGTCCTGCTCTCTCATATTTATATTTTTACCCGTTTCACATGAATTTCTACACAAACGCGTTCTCTACACTTTCTGTTGTCCTTCCGTTCCCCTGTTTTCTTCCCATTTTTGCAGTTGAGCAGATGTTGCTGTCCCAGCATGCACCAGTGATGAAGTCAAAACACTAAAAGAAATGGTCCACGTGTCTTTTTTGAATCTTTTGTTAAAAAAAAATCAGAAAAGTCGTCTGATATCTTTTTTTCTTCTTATTTTGTGTTCATTCGTGTATTTACCTGTATTCTTACCATGCTATTGTATTGTATTGTCAACTACTACGTGACGTGGACCTCCTCTCCAGTGCAACTGCAGTATTTGTGGATCGGTAATAACTGCTCAACAACCCGATAAACCCTGTTTTAACGCAAATTCCACCGTTCTTTCTTTTCACTTCCGTCTCTCCATCACATCATCATCACGCACACACTCTCACATGACCCCATTTTTCTTTTGAAATGAGCTGCATTCAAAATCTTCCCATCCGTTCGCAATGCAAGAAGAAGAGAATCCAAATATTACAGTTCAGGTATGAGGGGAGGCTTCATGATTCCATGGGTTAGTGAAGGGAGGGGGGCACTGTAGCTGCATCCATCAAATAAGACGCTTTTTTTCGGGATTTTCTTTTACGTTTCAGTTTCCGTCATGCGGCCGAAGTTTTTCGAGCAGCTCAAAAATAAAATTCAGGCAATTTCCTCGACGCTGCAGCAAAAATACATCATGACTCTACAGCAACACGTCCCCCCGGCGTTTCAACCCAAACATTCTACGACGCTATCCTGCAAAATCCTCCTGAACGTTTCCATCTTATGTTTTTCCTCTTACTCATGCTGCGTCCATTCCCCTTCTCCAACGTGCGCGGCGAGCGTGCACGTGGCCACACCATCCGGGCTTCACGCCAGCGAGCGTTGTCTGGGTTTGATCCTGGGATACAGCTGGAGATTGAGACAGAAAAGGGGGGGGGAAAGGGGGGGGGGGGGGGTGTCACTACATCGTGTTATCGTTGCTCATGTGGTACATAAACAAGATGGAGGCCGAGCAGAGAGATAAATGCCTGGAACGAGCAGCTTCCTCTGCTAAATCATGTGACTGGATTCAGCAGATAAGAATCACTTCCTGTTGGGGCTCAGTTAGAATTGTTTGTTTATTGTCTGCAGCTGAATAATAGGACAGATTTATGAAGATATCAAAGAGAATTGAGCTTTAATGACTTTCAGATGTTATGGAGTGAACATAACACGTCATCGGCGTGAACACGTTCAACCTCACCTCCCCTTTAATGTTTACTCTCTTTTTTTCTGCGTTGTCAAGTGTGAGTACTCCGAAAAGCGCTATACAAAACATATGTATTATTATTACTATTATTATTATTATTATTATTAGTAGTAATAAATATTTTGCTTTTCCTTGAACCGTAAAGGTAGATTGTGTAGGATTGAGTGACTTTAGAGGTGAAATGAACAGAAAGGGAACTCTAACCATGTGTCTCTGTATCACTCAGGTGATAACACACTTAATGAGACATCAGTCGAGTCACTGCAGAAATCTGTCAGAATGGAAGGACTATTGTACCGAACTCCTTCACAATGGACCTTTAAATCCGCTGTGTACAAAACAGAAAACTGATCCTTTAATGAATAAGATTAACGTGTCAGTAATACAATTAAACCGCATTTGGGATTAGGGGCTAATCCAAAGTGACTGTGGAAATGATCCCACGTCGACATCGCTCCTGGTCCTGAGATTGATCTGTCAATCAAAGTCACAGTGAGTCAACGGAGAGGCCCCTCTGGAGGACAGTGAGTCAACGGAGAAGCCCCTCTGGAGGTCCGTCAGGCAGAGATCTGAATGCTGTCGCTCACTTCTGCACTTCTGTCTTCACCGACTGTGCTTCTTGGATTTGTGTTTATTAATGTGAGACGTTATAAACTTCACCAGAAGCTGGTCAAAGTTGCTCTCGCCTCTCATCCAATCACAGTTCTACAACAACAGCCAGGCACAAAAATATTCTTAAGCAGCGGAATGTCGCCTCAGTTCCCCCGTGAGCCACTTCTCATTTATACGGCGCATACGAAGGACGACAGCGGGATCTTGGAAGTCATGTACCACTTCCTCTGTTGCTCTTTCTACGAGGCTTTTCCTCTCCCTCTGGACTCGGTGTGAGCGGATGTTGCCTCACCCCCAGCAGGTTCCTGGGAACGTATCCCTCCCGCTCGTTGAGCCGCGCCCACCACCAGTGGGTCTCGGTGTCGTCGCGCCGCCGGACCACAGTGATGGCGTCGCCCTCGCTGAAGGACAGTTCATCGGGCTGCTGGGCCGCGTAGTCCCACAGGGCGTAGACCAGGCCTTTGTTCATGACTCCCAGCTTCTCCTGGACCCCTGAGAGAGGGACACAGAGCAGGGGGGCTTTCTCAGAGTGCGACAAACGTACCACTAAAGGTGCCTGGGCTCCCTCTGGAGGCAGGCAGCGGACTCACGGGGTCCAAGAGCAATAAATGTACTCGATTCAAGCATGTTTGAGAGTTGTAGGGAATTACAAAATATTGAGGTTTTCATTCATTCAATGTTATAAGATCAAATTTGTAACTAAAAAGTTTACAAAAAGTTTTGAATGAATCCTAATTTATGAAGAGTTTTTGACATTTATCTTAGTAAAAGTTCGGGTCGAATTTTTAGGTTTAACACATTTCAATTAAATCATTTGGGTACAGTTTTTTTTATTGTCTTATATTCCAGCACAGTGCTGTTGATTCATCCTGTTAAAAGAAATGTTTTCCACGGGACCAAAGCCACGGTTTTTCCATCTATGTCGCTTCTTGTACCGTTTGAGAAGTTGGGCTCTGGCCTTGACTCACCGTAGAGAAACTGAGAGCACTGCGTGTATCCCTCCTCCATCTCCTCACATTTGTCCGCCGCCGTTTCCACGTCGCTAATCGTTGTCGCGAAAATGGCCGCCCCCGACTCCACTAACATCTTACAGAGGTGGCCGCTGTTACACGAAGCGGCACAGTGCAGAGGAGTCCTGGAGGGGGGGGGGGGGAGGAGGGGGGGGGGGACGTCAAAATACCCCATTGATCTCGGCAAAGCACACGTGTCCCATATCAAGTCGCTTAAAACAACCAAAGTCATCCTAAAAC
>JAFBJT010111965.1:56933-70636 GCA_016785325.1 Chascanopsetta lugubris | reverse complement strand
AGAGGGGAGGGGGGTCGGGGGGGGGGGGGGGGGGGGAGGGGGGGGGGGACGTCAAAATACCCCATTGATCTCGGCAAAGCACACGTGTCCCATATCAAGTCGCTTAAAACAACATCATCATAAAACAGTCGAGTGACTCTTTACGATGGATGCTGCCATTATCTCTGCCAGTGTTGCCTCGGAGCCCGGGCCCCCGGCATCGCTGCCCCGGGACGGGCTCGTTCATTTGACCCGGGGGTCCGTTCATTTGACCCGGGGGTCCCTCTGCCCCTGCAGCGATGGCAGCTGTCTGAAATATTAGCATGGGATTCAAACGACTGCCTGCGATGTACTGACCACCCGTCGCTGTCGGCCGCGTTCACGTTCACTCCGAAGTCCAGCAGGAACTTGACAATGTGGTGATGGCCGGCGCAGACGGCGTTATGGAGCGGAGTTATGCCCTCGTCGTTGGGCATACTGGGGTTTTCTACCTGAACGTGAGGAGACAGGAACGTTTGAATGAGAAGAAAATACAGGAAATGAAGAGATCTCCAGATCTCGGCACCGCAGCACAACTACAGCAACACTGAGCGTTGGTGTTTAAAAAAAAAGAGAGCGCTGCAGAAACGCTTCCAAATGGTTGAGCTGCTGAGTTTCTCTGCCTCGGGCCGAGATTCCTCCGGACCACGCTCTGGAAATGAGGGTCCGTTTGAGAGGAACCGACTGAATCTGGGGCTCGAAACGTCCGGAGAAGGACAGAGATTTCCAAAATCAGACTGAGACCGACTCTCCCATGACGGACATCCTCAGGATTAAAGATACAGAGTTGTCCTCCCGGTATTGCAAGCTCAGCGCTCTCTCTTGTTGAGAGCAACGCTGTTGAGGCAATCTGTGAGTGGGCGCTGTACACGTGTAAAAATATCCCTCGGTTGCATAAGGGAACATATTTCTCTTTGAACACAAATGTGGAAAAAAAAAACGGCAAATCACACGATTTTGAAAGTGGATGTGGGACTAAATCCATATTCAGTCAAAGGCCGTGGACCCAGTGGGAGTGGGTCGGTCACGACCTAAATGTGGGTTGCGATCCAAATATAGCCTTAGAGTTTCTTTGTCAATTAGTCGCTGAGCAATACTTCATAATAATGATGACAACGCAACGATAATAACGCAATAAAAAAATACGGTAGTTCTCCCAATGTGAAGGTCCATCATGGCCGTTTGTTTGTTGGTGTATCACCAGGCGCTGAACTTGGTCCAATGACTTTCCTTGGTTTAGGGGATTTTCCATGAATACGCCTTTTCACTCTATAAACCAAATTCCCTACATCAATGTAAATCTTCTATCTATAGGACCTTAAGATTCTCTGCGCGCCAGACAAACTCCAGCCCACGCCAACCAGGGAATCTGCCAATATGGCCGCCGTGGGCCAAAGAGGAGTCCGTTCAGAATCACCGTAACCCACCGCAACACTTCACTCCACTTTACTGAGACGGAGCTATTTGAAAACCCCCGACAGACGAGGTTTACGCTCGACGTGTTCACCTCATAGATGATTCTCTGCACGAGATCAAATTCGCCCTCCAGGGAAGCGTCCAGCAGCAGAGCCAGAGGGTTGAACTTCACCCGGAGGCCGTGTCCCGTTCGCTCCGACGACGGCTTCTTCAGGTTGGTTCTCTTGGTCTGCAGCACACGGGGAGAGGAGGTGTTCAGGCCCAGGCGCTGCTGAGTCAGCACTTACGGCTTCACTGGCCACATTAGCCTTTAGAGACAGCGGTTATTTTGTATTTATCACAGCCGGGGTTTCTGGAAGGTATTTTCCAAGTGGGAAAATAAAAGATAATAAAAATAAAAGCCACAGTTTCAACGTGTTTTCTTGACAGCGAGTTAAATAATGTGCATCCCCTTTCTTATTTGTACCTTGGGCAGTGCAGGGGGAGCAGGGGGTGACGGAGGGGCGTGGCCGGCAGAGCTGGGGGAGGGGCTAGATGCTTTCTGGTTGTTGTTCTGGTCCTCTGCCCGATCCGATGGAAGACATGGACTGGGCTGGGTCAACGATGGGGCAGTACTGGAGGTTTCTGTCTTCACTTTTGTCTCTTTGGATGTTTCTGTGGGAGCCGACGGCGACGACAAGCGCCGGGACTCTGAGTTCAAGTTCTGGGCTTCACCCTCCAGAGCTGCCGCGCAGATCTGCTTGTCCCCCGGTTCTGAATTCCCATTGGCTGAGTGGATGTTGTCCATGTCACCCAAAAGGCAGTCGGGCTGGTAGAAGGTGCTGCCTGGAAGAGGCAAACAGGCAGTTTGAGCAGACATTGATTTAACAGTCAATTAAAGGTTCAAGGTGCAGTGCGTCGGATTTCAGTCACTTTTGTCACCTCTACTGGTCAAAGGAAATATTACAAAACAATTACGTAGAGACATTTTCATAATCATCTAAACGTATTCTTTCCGCCATTACCCTTCAATGAGACTATTCATGTATATTTACATATACAGTGGCCTAGAATGGACATAACAAACATCTTCTGAGCAAATCTACCACAGGTTCTCCTGCCTGCTCAAGGGTGAGGTGAGGACTACAACATGCAACCTCACCAATAGATGTCACCAAATCTTACACACTTCACCTTTCACCTTAAAATGATCGTTCATGTTTACAAGTAAAAGTCCCAATTTACATGGATTCAATGCAACAGTTAGAAAGTGTAGATATTTACATCACTTTCTGTTTCGATTTCAAAGTAAAACTCCAAGTCATTTTACTTGTTGACTAACTCCGTTCATTTACTTGAATAGTTTAATAGTATATTTTCACACCATTGTGACACATTGTTTACTTTATGTAACCCCAAGGGGTACGTTGGCATCGACGGATGCCCCCCCTTACTCACACATCGGGTTTGGACCATTCCTGCACAAACTGTAACAGATTGACAGATTTCAAAATAGCCCCTTTAAACTCCCCTCACCTGCCACTCCCTCCATGCCCCCGGCCAGCGTGTTAAATCTGCAGAGGAGAAATCAACAGTTGGGTCAACTTCCACACGGACGCATGCGTTTGCACGGAGGAGGGCAACGTGCGTCACTGACCTCTGGTACAGCAGCTTCTGGATGTTTGGCCCCTGGGGGCCCTCGGGCTCGGTGATGGAGCTGCGCTTCTTCAGCGGCCGCGGAGCGTTGCTGAGGCGCCGGCGCAGAACCTCCAGGTCGGCGTCGCTCTGGTAGCGTAGCTGGGTGTGGGCTGTGGAGGAGCCAAAATGGTGGGAGTCGTTGAGCGTATCTGCAGTGTAACTGAAGGTGGTGCTGTTTCATAGAAACAACAGAATGACTTCTTTGGCAAAAGAGGTATAAGCCAGATTTGGGTATTTCACGGCCCAACGCTGTTGTTCAGTGTCGAGTCTGCGCTGTTTTATACATGAAGCGAGAAAACAATGCGAAATGCGCTTTATTTTGAAACGCTTTCCGTTTCCTGCGTCTGTGACGCTGTCAATGCTTGATGTTGACACATAAGCAGCAGCAGCAGCAGCAGCAGCATCATGGTGCAGATGTTGCAATTGCCCACCCCTGCTATCGGCGAATACGTATTTCCAACCTTCTCTCACAATCCGTATATTGTGAAGAAGCGTGTAAAACAATAAAACACGTGACGATGGCGTCCAACACACTTCCAGATGTTCAGCAGCACCTGGTTCTGGTACCTACCAACCGGGGTGAGCTTCGTGGGACTGAGGGGACGGGGGATGTTCTCTACGCTGGGTGGAGGGACGATCTGCCCATCGCTGCTGTCTCCTCCACCTTTCCCTCCTTCCTTATCTGCTGCATCATCTCCTCCTGCTTTCACTCCTCCTCCTCCTCCTCCTCCTCCTCCTCCTCCTCCCTGGAGGAAAGGGACCGGCGACCCAGAGGTGGACGACGTGGGGAGGATGGGTTTGCCATAGACTGCAGAGAGAAGGGCACAGCAATTGGGCAACGACTCTCTTTTGCCTCGAGGGCATTGCAGCAATAATTACGACCGTTGACGGCTCGGCCTCAAACAAACAACCCAACCACCAGTCTGTGATTGAATTTGTTGCCCGATTACCTGCTTTGACGGCGGCTCTGTTGCTGAGAGAGCCGTAGTTCTTAGCCTGGGGCTGCTGGAGGTACATGCTGTAGATGGAGCTGCTGTTCATGGTGGCCGGGCCCTTCCTGGGTGACTGGGGCCTGGAGGGATGATCCGGGACGTAGGGGCGTACGGCCACGGCCGGAGGGGGCTCGGTTCGCTCTGTTCGTGGGCACAGGGGAGAGGGCAGGGTGATGGAGGCGGAGCTTGAACATAGATGATGCGTAATCTTAGAGAGAATGAATCAACAGGAAACACGGACGGAGCATCTCTCGTCGTAAGGACCTTGAGTGGAATTCGGAGGGACGGAGATGCGATGCTGGATTTGCTGGGAGGAGGAGGAGGATGACGAGGAAGATGAGGCGGCGGCATGAGATCGAGGCCAGCCCAGGGTACCAGGGGCAGAGCGGGGAAGGGAGCTGGTGGCACAGTGATGCCCTGCCGCCTGGTGGGTGGCACTGGGGTAGGTACCGTAACCAGAGGGGAGCTGATGGGAGAGGGAGACATAGAATGACCTCGTTTAGGAAGGAGACTCTTCTGGCCTTCCAGCGCAGGAGCCATTGAAATGGCCTGAGTGGCGCCATTAACAAAAAGCCATATATCTAAAAGGTGCAGTACGTAAGATTTGCATGTTGTATCCGTCACCTCACCCTCGCCCTTCTGAGCGTGTGGGAGAACCCAGTTGTCAGTAAAACTCAAAAAATGTTTAGTACGTCCACTTTTACTACTGTAAAAACATGGCGGCCTCCATAGAGACGACCTCCCCCTCGTGTAAACACACATGAATGGGTATGTATATAATCAATTTAGGGTAACGGAAAAAAATAAAACATTTTCGACGACTTATGAATTCATGAAAACGTCAGAATGTCATTCTTTTAATATTTTTAGGAGTGACAAAAATGAGCCAAATTTTACACACTGCACCTTTAATGTCGCTGACTGGAAATGCTGTTATGACAGAACTCGTGAGAATATGTAAGATGCTAAATTCCTAATCATCTGTCAGTGTCTGGAGTATATAAACACTACCTGTTCCGGAGTGTTGCTCCTCCAATCAGACACACTCTTACTGAGGCTAGGCCATGACGCTTCATTGGCTGGATGGAGAGAGCGAGAGGGGAGTCATGAGAACAGGGGCAAAGATGACAACAGGGAAAAGGGCAATTAAAGGAGAGGCGGAGATACACAAAGACGAAGGATCAGGAAGTAAGTCAGAGGCTGGGTGGTTGGAGCGGGACACACTGAAAACAACATGCTACAACACACACACACCCCCACCCCCACCACCACCACCCCACCCACGCACTTTCCATTCCTTTTTGCTCACAGCCACACCTCCACACGTGTGGTTCCCGAGCAGAGGCGTCCAACATTCCCTCAGTTCCCATCTAGACTTTCTCTTTTCTCTTTCTGTTCTTCTTCACTTCCCTTTGATCTGCTGAGTCCTTCAGAGTCACTGTGGCGCAACACGACTTCACTCAGTCTGTTGTTGGTGTTGTAAAACTCACTGCGACTACACAGTGTGCGACTCTGATTGATATCCGAGGGCCCAAAAAGAGTTGTGAGGATCAATTTGGCATGGAAACAGGAAGAGACGGAGATGGAATCACTGTCTCGTTGGCAGATGATCCTTTCAATCCCCGCGTATATGACACTTGATTAAAATGATGGAAACATGTGAGATTAGGCTGTGAATCCATTAACTATTGGTCTGTGGTCAAATACATAACTTTACAACATACTGGACAGAGAACTTGTCCAAGCACAACTTAATAAACACTGCCACATCATGAGACAAGCACTAAATTGCTTAACAAGCACTTTGCGTGTGAAGACACCGTAAACATGTGTTTGCGTGGGTAGTGCTGTTGTTGTGATGGTAAGGTGAGTAAGACAATGACTGAAACCACGTGACCATGAGGTCAGCGAGTCGTGTGGTTGAGTGTCGGTGCTGATCGACGACGTTCACCCCACAAATCACACTTGTGGCTTTGTTTACCACGAGAAAACCAGACGCCGTTATTCCAAAAACGACAAGTCGCGTGTTACACACGTTCAAACCGACTCGACTCAACGTGCTCAAACACTCGTCCGACGACCATGAGAATATAATCTCAAGTACCGGCCGAGAAGTGGAGTGGCGCTTTAATTCTAACCCGCTGCTCCGCGGGGGCGGTGTTACGCAACCACACAACAGCTCATTACAACACAAGGTCACGGCACACGGGTCACGGTGAGGTCACTGAATCTGTCTGAAAGGTCAGAGGTCAGCGAGCGAGCTTCACGCTTCTCACTCTCACAACAGCTCAATAAACAGTCAGTGGATTCAAATATGTGCTTTAAATGAATGAATGCGCTTTGTTCTTTGTATCGAGGCTCTAACTTTTCTGATTGAATGATCAAAGATATTATTTTACAGACTGTTACGTTGATTCTTGAACAACAGGACACAAAGGTGTGAATATAAAGTATTTCCTGTCCTGAGAGGAAAATAAAAGTTGTTAAAACGTTGAAACTCTTGTGTCAAGGCGCAGCAGGAGGCTGCTCGTTGTATCGATCACCCTGAGCAGGAGAAGCTGTGTTGGATTTCAGTCGTGATTAAAACTCAGAGGATGTTCAGTTCTTCCACTCTGAGGACGCACTCCTTAAAAAATAATAAATATACATCAATATATATCGATAGGGGTCATATATAAGGGTCAGGGGGGAAAAATAATACATGTAGGTGATTTTAAATTCATGAAAACGTCAGTTTTGTGATTTTGTTTTCGTGGGGCAATAATAAAGAACACTATGTTCAAACGATTACGCATTTGTACAAACATCAGCGAACTTCTGACAGATTCAGTTACAGCCGGTCGAAATGGAAATAAGTTGACCCGAGTAGACTGTACATTTAAAGGACACTGAAGACGCCTCTGGATACATATATTTTTATTTTTATTTTTATTTTTATTTTTATTTTTATTTAATTTTTTATTTTTATTTTTATTTTTATTTTTTTTTTCGTGATCAACTGCAATTCGAGCTCATTTTGGCTCAAATACAGGAGCCATTGTCCCAGTATCCTCTGAAGCCGTGACCTAAGCGCTTGGCCCAGCGCGTCGCAGCTCCGGAGCGTTCCAGACTAATACTGATTAACTACTGAACCTGGGCGTCCTCCTGCAGCCGCTGCAGCGAGCGGCGTTCGTGCAACCTGTTGACCGCTGCTGTGACCCGCTGACCTCAGGACAACAACAGTCACGACAGGAAGTAAACAGTCGGCCCGGTGGAAACTTGGCCGTCTGCCCCAGAGCCCAGATTAGACGTAGTCAGCGGCTCAAGAGGACGTGAGCGCTCTTCAGCGCTGGAGACCACGGCAGCGTGTCCCGCTGCAGAAGGTAAAGGGAAGGGCTCAGGCTCAGGCTGAGAGTTTTCAGGAAGTCTGTTCAATCGAACACTGAGCCTCTCGCGGGTAAAAACCTCATGGGGCTTTGAAAGCGTCGATAGTGACTGAAACTATCCAGCAGAGCGCCGACAGAGCGATGTGTCTCATCAGGATCGAAAAGACATTTTAAAAGGTTTAACATTCAAGCGAACCGGCGAGTTAAGTGGCCCGTTCGTTGCCATCCACCGCCATCATGGAGTTGATGTGGTTTTTTTGAAATGGGGGCGTGTCCACTGCACAGCCTCAGAGGCAGAGGAGGGCAAATGTGGATTCATGCAAATGCCACTGTTTGAACGAAGCCTACAAATTCCATTTGAAAGGGGACCTGTTGTGGTTTTCCTCACGTTTGGAGTAAAACACACTGTTGTCGTGTAGAAGTATCACAAATAAACGGCTCGAAACCGTATGAAATGAGCTCAACGTGTTCGAGTAATTTAACAAAAACAGTGGCAGCTTCAGCAGCAGCGGCAAAACCTGCGGTTTGCAACACAAGAAATTTGGTGATGTCATTAATGTAGGTGTGTGTGTGTGTGTGTGTGTGTGTGTGTGTGTGCATGTGTGTGCGTGTGTCTGCACTAGAGGATGTCAATCAAACAGAGGCGCTCTCCGACCTAACTATGCGGCTGGAAAGGGCACGTGATCTCGCAGTGCATTGTGGGCCGCCGGCGCCATTGTTGTAGTTTGTTGTCATATCTGAGTTTGACACAACTCTAACAATGTCTTTTTTTATGGAAAGCAAAACAATACTGAAGGAAGTCACGATCAAAACGATTGAACACATGGCTCATTATCACAGGCTACACGAAACTATATAAAGTGCAGAACACTTCAAACTCGAGAAGCCATTGTCTATTTCAACATGTGTGTGTGTGTGTGTGTGTGGGAGGGGGGGTGATAAATAGAGCTGTGGCATTTGCTGTGGCATTCAAGTGCACAATGGGATTTGTGACCTCAGGAACTTGTGTAAACAATCGAAGTGGGTGGAAATGTCATCCATGTTCATACCTCATCACCGCAGCATTGATCCAACCTTTACTAAACTAAGGCCAGTGAGTAATATTCTGACGTCATCACATGGATGTTGATGTGTATCGTTTTTTTCGGTGACATAATAATGTCCGATGGGAGTCAACAGCGAGGAGCAGTGTGTGAGACAGGTGATGTCCTCCTCAAAATGAAAGGCAGGTGTTTGTGTCGTTGTAGCGAAGCCGCCGCGCTGCACCCACATGTTTGTACGGTGGCCAAAAGGGACAAACTACAAATACCTTTGAGTTGACATAGGTTTTGCCACCCGGACGCGAACGTTGGGGTGGGTGTTAATAAGTCATTCAATCCTACATTTCAAAATTTCAACTTTTGAAATGCCGCCATCTTTGCTGGACGGTTCCTTTGTGACTGGCTGAATGTGCTGATGCGGACGACTCGAGGGAACGATAGATGGTGAGCGTCCCCCTCACTTTGCCGTGTGACGCCAGCCTCCCTCAGCCTCAGCAGCTGCTGGATATCAGGCGTCATGTCGGCGACCTCATACACGCGACCTTTACGGCCTGAGGTCGGTCTGACTCAATTATCCTCTCCCATCTCCCCGTCTGTCCTCTAGAGTTCAGACACCAACATGCCACAACCTGTGTGATTTCAAGCGCAGCCGCCATTCACACACACACACACACACACACACACACACACACACACACACACACACACACACACACACACTCGTGAAATGAACGGCTGGTGTGGGAATGATGACTGGCTCTGATATTTAAGGTACCGTGTGTAGGACGTAGCGGAAAAAGTCATTACAAACCGAACATGCTATCTACGGTTATCCTACATTAGCATTAGCGTAACCACCAGAAACTACGTTAGCTACATCTACTACAGATCAACATTGGCGATCCCCCACTTGAGAATGGAGGCTCCACTGGATGGCGCCACATCCTGCCCACTGAACGTTCACCAGTGCCATTCCAGCCTGACGCGGGTATGACTACGACTACGACTGCAGCTGAGAGTGGGTCACGTCTCACTAGCGCCTCCTGTGGACTCACTGTTGTCACTGTTGCCCCCCTGGGGGGAGCGAGGCCCCTCCCACGTCTCAGTGGGCTCTGTCAGAACGATGTCTAAATCCGACACTTTCCATTGGCTGGGAGTGTTCCTGAGGCCACTCCCCTCCTCCTCTGCGCAGCCACGCCCACACCACAGGCGACGAACCAGCAAGTAGCCGCACCCACAACAACATGCACGACGATGAGGTTAGAATTACGGTTACGGGACAGTCACCACATCCACGACACCGACAAGTGACGAACACGATCATCACAACAAACCAACAACAACAACAACAACAACAACAACAACAACAACAACAACAACAGGTAAAGGGGAAGGAGAACAAGGAGCAAAGACACAGAGAGAGGACATGGAGTTAGAGCTCGGACAGAGACACGAGACCGATCAGTTATGGATCTGAAATACGAGCTGAATGACTGTTGATGGACCAACCTGAGAGGGAGCGCGTGTGGCCCAGTGGGGTGGGTTTGGGCGGTGGGTCGGCCGGTAGGGGGTAGCCCGCCTCCGGCCCCCCCTCAGCCGGGAGCTGGATGTAGGGGCAGACGGCCGCCACTCGACCCAGGACCCCAGCGGCGGGGTTGGCGGAGGACTGGGGGGAGGACACGCCTCCTCCATTCATGCGGCTCAACTAGATGAGTCGGCACAAAAGGTGATTTAAAAAGCAGCGTGAGGCGTCGGGGGCAGCGGTGGGTGTGTGTGAGTGGGCGGAGTCTAATACCTCCGCCCTCTTCTTGTGGAGTCGCTCCCGCAGGTCTCCGATGCGCTGATCCATCACCGTCACCTGAGCGTTCCTCTTGTTCAGCAGCTCCTTGTTCTGGGCCAGTTTACTGCTCTGCTCCAGGTTATGGCGATTCCGCGCCTGAAACACACACACACACACACACACACACACACACACACACACACACACACACCAGCTGTTTTCAGCTGATTTGAACGGACAATAGAAAGGTCAGCGGATGTATGGACGTGTACCTGCAGCTCCTGGTAGAGTTTCCTCAGCTCCAGAGCGGCAGGGCCGGACAGAGGGGACCCTTTCTGGCCCGAGGGGGCACCATGGCAGCCGGCGGGAGCCCCCCGAGTGGAGTGTAAAGGAAGACGCCCCCTTCTCAGATCCTCCAACTGCTGAGTCAGCTGATCCAAACATTTGGGAGGCAAAATGAATGGCAACTCATCCTGAGGCGACACTCAACGTCACAACCATCTGTGAACTAACTGAATGTACTTTGTGCCAAAGGGAGATTCACACCGGCAACACATCCCTTTGATCAGGGGTGTCGAACATCTGGCCCGCGGGCCGAAACCGAGCCACTGAAGGGTTCAGGAAGAACTGCGAGATGGTTTTCGCAAAGTGTAAAATTCACAGAAAAGACTGCAATTTGTCAATAAATGTAAAAGTAGTCAACAATTAAATGGTGACGCATCCGACACCTCTGCCTCAGACTGAGTGGTTGTTGTGAATGCGTTCGAGCAGAGAAACACAGATTTCTTCAGCGGCAGAAAACGAACTCCTCCCGAGAGAGAGAGCTGCACCGAAGACCTTTGTTTGCGCACATCCAGACTGAAATGCAGTCTTGAGATTTTCTAAATGAATTGGGACTCGTGTCATTTCCAAATGTGTCAATCCACAGAACACGGCCCTGAAACTGGAAGGACGGCGGCTTTGATGCGTCGTGGTGCATCTGTGGACACAACCTTTCTGCTTCACGCTCCAACTCTACATTCACTCTCTGTTTACAGACGGTCGTTGGATCCAGATTCGCACAAAGTCCCGTTGGAACGAGGCCTGGTGGTTACCTGGTCCACTCGGATCACAGCAGACTGCAGTTCCGCCTGTTTTTCCTGGAAGAGGCTGCTCACGTGGTCGATCTCTGCAGCTGCGGAGAGACGACAGGATCTCGGCTGTGAGTCGGATCGGTGCTGTTGTCACAGTTGTTAGGCGCTGCGCTCTCGCTCTGCGCTGCTCACGGGCGGCGGGCTTACAGAGGTTTCCGTTGATCAGCTTGCTGTAGTCCACTTGGCCCCTCATGGCTCGGATCTTCTTCAGCTTGGCCTCCTGCGTGTCCACCCGCTCCTTCAGCCGCTGCAGCTTCTCGGCCTCCGACTGAAAAACACAGGGAAGACGCACGTTCACCGTGACGCCGGCGCTTCTCGGCGTTCAAAGACAGACTGTGACCGCGGAGCCCACCTGCGTTTGCCCCTGGTTGGATCGGCCCCCCTGCTGGAGATACCTCAGCCTCTGCTCCTGCAGGACAAGGAAAGGATGCGTTTGGAGACTTTCGCACATGCGATCTGTTTCCTCTCCGTTTGGACCATCGCTTTGCTCAAACGGCCGCTGACGTTGGCGTCCCTGACTGCGATCAGCCGGCGGCGGCGGCGCTCGCGCAATCAGAGCCAACACGGACTCAATTCCGCTGAGTAAGCACCTTATACTCCGATGATGCAGAAACAGCACGGTTACACTTCTGTTACCAAACGAGTGACTTCGTGGAAGCAGTAACTCGTAACTATGACCAGTTCCTTTCTGAAGTGCGACGCCCAACTCTGCTGCTCTCACTGCTTCACTCTCCTTTCACCGCGGAAACCAACCGGCTGCTGACTTTCACCCACACGCAGGCGTTTGTGTTTATTTACATCTTCCACCTCATCGACTCCAAAAGAGACACCTCTGCAGTCGTAGATTTGAGATGGAGAGAATAGGGAGAGAGGGGTAGAGAGAGAGAGAGAGAGAGAGAGAGGGAGAGAGAGAGAGAGAGGGAGAGAGAGAGGTGCCATGTGTGATGCTGACTTGGGCAATTTACACCTTCCTCTGTACCGTGCTGGCGCGTAGTACAGCTGACCTGTGTGTCTTTCACACAGCTACACACACACACACACACACACACACACACACACACACACACACATAAATGGAATGTTGGCAAGAAGCCTCCAGTCCTTCAATTGATCCAAACACACACACACACACACACACACCAATAACACCTTGTATAACAGTAGTTTGTTTCAACACAGAATAAACATCTATGTGTGTGTATTGATGTAAATCTAAATGCTGTGTCATCACTAATAATAATGATCTCATCACAGGAGCTGTGTCCACACACACACACACACACACACACACACACACTGGAAGGACACGCTGTTATTTCACAGAGGAATGCCTGTTTTCAGAATGCTGACTCAGCAAACGCTCGCCACACATGGAAAAAAAAAAAAAAAAAAGGGCAAATCAAAGTTGGAGTTTGAAAGTGCACGGAGTTTTAAATGTTTTTTCCCGACACATCTGATCATTACTGATTATTGAGTTACGTTGTTTTCACGTCCATCGTTCGGAGAAACCGCTGATGTCGATGAAACACGCGCCGCAAACAAAACACGATGTTTTCAATCGTTCAATCCGATGATGAAGACGCTTCCGGGTCAGACAACGTTCGCAACGAAGCTCTCAGAATCAGCTTCGAGTCGGCTCGCCGCTCCACCTGACTCTTTCCTGGGGAAGAGGTCCAGCTGTGGTCACACTGCTGACCTCACTTCCTGTCCATTCAGAGCTCACTTCCTGTCCATTCAGAGGCCACTTCCTGGCGCGGGAGCGGAGGACAGGGCGCTGTAATCTGTCCGTGTCCCTCACACACAGTCAAGTGAATGGATTTGTTTCTCTGACCTGGATTACATGTGCCGCTTCAAAGGAAGACATATGAGAGATGATCCCTCACACACACACACACACACACACACACACACACACACACACACACACAGACACACCTTCCCGCCAGACTCAGCTCCCATGCCCGACCTTTCCAGATGGACTCTCACATAGACAACCTTACTGTCACTGACGGGTGATCCATTCCGGTTACCTTGGCAACCAACATCTGTTGCTGAGCCTCGATCTGCTGCTGTTGCCTCGTGGCCATTTCCTGGAGCTCGGAGAGGGTCAGCTCCACGCGGGGAACCTGCACAAACACGCAAAAGTTGCATACATGAGCAATGTCGCGACGTCGAGAGAAAAGGAAACAGTCCCAACATCTGACCCGATGACACCCGGTGACCCGAGCAGGTTTAAGGTCACGGTGCAGCCCCCCGGTGGGCGACACAAATGTTGCCGGTGG
>JAFBJT010111965.1:18859-39521 GCA_016785325.1 Chascanopsetta lugubris | reverse complement strand
AAAGAGACGCGAGAGGGGGGGAGGGGGGAAAAGGCGGAAGGAGAAAGAGAGAGAGAGAGAGAGAGAGAGAGAGAGAGAGAGAGAGAGAGAGAGAGAGAGAGGTGAGGAATGTGTGGAGACGCGTGGAGGAGTCGAGCGCATGCATCACCTGCTCTTGATCTGAGGAACCCGGAACGACAACAATGTCAGCGCCACCAGGTGGTCATTCCTCATCAATGTCATGCGGGAGGATGTAGTTTGCAGGCGTGTTGCACTGGGTTGCATTATACAGAGATGTGTTGTTGTTTTTTTTGTATTCATCCATCTGTTATGAAATAGATGGCAACGGCAGATAATGAGACTTCATGTCTGTGGCCACACTGATGGATGAGTTGTATTTTTATACAAACAAGCAACAAAACAAACCCAATAGTGTTTGAAACACACTTCAGAAAAGAACTCTCCTGACCTTTAAATCCACAATTCCTGTTTGACCTCAATGGCAGAAGAAATAAAGTTGCGCATACTTCACTTCACTTTAATCACTTGATAAAGAACACAGACAAATGACTCCTCCCACTCTGGGGGTGTGGTTGAGGGAGTCCGAGGTAATGCGCAGGCTGACATGTTTTATATACAGTCAAGTACACTTTGTATTTTCCCCTATTCTGGATTGTTTTTTTGTTATTTTCTTTTGTTTTTCTATTTTGTTTCACTTGAATTATTTGATTGATTTGCACACTTCTTCAGTTGTGTGCCTCGGGGTCACGCGGGTGTTTAACCATGAAATCAGATCTGATCAATATCAAGAATATGAATGATAATTTACTTGCAAACTCCAAAAAATAAAAGAAAACAGAATTGGATTTGAATGTTGACAAAACTCCAGACCCTAAGAAGCTGCTGATCTCTTGAGAAATGTTTCTGGAACTTGGGAAAAACATTCCCTGTCTGAAATTAATCAAGTATCAAAAGGCATATTTGTGTAAATTCTGCTCGTGTTTCTGGCTCAGTCGGACTCAAACCCTCCTCTGATCCTGCGTGTGACTCAGCAGCAGCAGCGCGGCCGTCATTGATATGTTGTCTCGTGCCGCCGTGTGGAAACATGCAACACTGAAGTTAAAAATCAGGGAGCAGGCGGCCACCTCCTCACGCCGAGCGCTGGAGCCAACCGGGGGGAGAGCTCGGATGGAATCGGCTCCCGTGGAGCATCAGAACCGCTGAGTCTCGATCCCCCCCGACGACATGATAACACGGGCTTTCACACGCCGGTGGACCGCGCCGCCGTGTTTATCTCCTGCTCCGTCTTCAGGGGGCGGAGATAAGTAATAGCCTTTAAATCACAGGGAACCCGGCACGTGTGTTCTTTGCTTATTTCCCTTAAGCAGCAGAATCAGAGGGGGGCCGGTCACGTGACCGGGTTTCTCGATGGTGCGGGGACGATTAAACCGCACATTCCGCTGCTCGGACTTGACCCCGAGGTTACGATGAAAACACTGCGTCCACTTTTCAGGCATGCACCTGATGTTCCTGACAAGAGCCGTTTACAATGATTGCAAAGTAAATTGCGTCCATTATCCATCTCAACCCACAACAAATACAGTCCATTAAAGCAGCAGCTTGTGGGTCAATATGGACCAACACAATGGCTCAGTGCGCCACGGAGCCACACGGTGCTTTCATGTGGAAACACGTAGAAGATTGTATGATCGCACTCACGAGCACTTAGAATCAACCGGCCTGTTTTAAGTCGAGGGGCATTATTATGAAAATTGCAATGCATCTACCAAACTAGATAAACACACAGTTATTAAAATGGATTCATGCCCTGTCCACACACATCATTATTAATTTTGCAAAACATTTATGGACATATTTCTTCTTCTTTCTTCTGTTTATAGTGACAAGTGTGGCAATGAAGTATTATTATTATTATTATTCTTATTATTATTATTATTATTATTATTATTATTATTATTATTATTATGTTTATACTATTAACTGTGGTTTAGGTCTCCATCAGTCCTACATTCTTTCCATAACAACTGTACAGGGTTGAATTTCTTTTTTATCATTTTTATTCTATAATGATTTGAAATTGTGCAAGATTAAGGGCGTGGCCTCTTGAGTGACACCTGGGCCGGCCTGGCATACTCCCTGGATGCTGTGACAGCACCATGAGCCCAACCCAGCCTCGCCACTTTGCCCATTTTTGGATGAACCAGGAAGTGGGAGGAGTTACACATCTGCAAGATGGCAACGAGTGAACCGCCCACAGCCACAGCCCACATTCGCGCTCTGCAGAAAGCTGTGAGTGACATCACATCACGCTGCGTCCATCTTTTCATACAGTCTAAGGTTTTACCTCCTCTTAGGTTACACACATTAACACAGACATCACGACACTGATTACCGACTCATTTATTTACACTATTAGTGTGTTGTGGCGCATTGTGGAGTTAAATATGATTCACAGCTTCACTGCACTTTGATCAGCGCAGATGTTACATCTTTGCTTTTATTCTAACTGACGTTAAACGATGTCGTTTCCGGCGGATGATGCAAAGCAGTCGCTGGGAAAGGGAAGCTTTCGGTTTATGGTAAATCTATTAAAAAAAAAGCAGTAACACGACTGTGTAAACACTGGAGACACGCAAATGTGCTTCTGCTGTGGCACCGGCCCAAACCTATTTGGGACTACTGAGGCTTCTGGTTTATCCCACTTAAATACGGAGCCATCCAGAAAGAGCGCCTCTGTATATACAGCAGTGGGTACAGTGCGCTTTGTAGGCGGCAGCGAGCAGGAACAAGCGCTTTAATGCGTTTACCAGCAAATCCATGACCAGCACCTGAAACAGAGGACACTAATCTGCGGTCCGGTGAAGTTGTAAAGGCAACATTCTTGGAGGAGGTGATTTGAATCTACGGCGGCAGTCTTTTAAACTCATTACCTAGATCTGAGATCTTGTTTTGGGGGCCAGAGGAAAACATCCTCCCATAAGTCTTCACTCTAATCAAAGCAGGGATATTGGAGCAATTTGCCTTCTCGAGCTGCTTCTCGGCAGCCGGAGCGAGAAATAGTCCCTTTGCACAGAAAAAAAAAGCTGAGTCGCTGTGGCCCATTTCATCTTTCAAGTTAGATATCAGAGAGTCTTTTATCTGACAAACTGTCGACATGCTCATCTCAGCACTTCTTAACTCCTCGTTAGCGGCACAGCGTAACGACTCATTTACAGTTAAATACATGGACATGAAATAACATGTTTCCCAGACGATGACTCATCAAAATTCTAATAACTTTGCCCTCCATTGTGTCGTGCGAGTTACATTTTTTATTGTATTTAATTTTTCAACAACCTGAGGCTGAATTGTGGTGAAATTCGCCAAATGCATTCATCTTCCCCTCGGGATGAAGTGTCATGTAAAATGGTGATCGCTTAACTTTTCCTTTTGCCACACTTTAGTGAAGAACTACATTTCCTGCTGTGTCAGCGTTGCTTTGTGGAACCGCTAATGAAATGATGACACACTTTGGTAGAATGGGGGCAAAATGTTACCGAGGTCCAACACAGTGTCTTAATGAAACTACATTTAAATTCATGAGATTAATTTTCAATTGCGGGAGGATTTTTTTTTTTTTGTTACATTGCATTTTTTTTTGCATCTTGGTTATAGACTCATTTAGATAAAGATCTAAGGTGTCGATATATTCTTCTGTTTTTTTGTTTTTGTTTTGTTCAGATTCAACCATAATGTGTTTTGTTTACCAAAGCCTTGCTAGTGTAACAAATAGATTTATTTGTTTTGGATAAAGGATTTTTTTTTTCTAAGGCTCCCAGTAAGTACCCAACCTCACATTCCACAATGAATACACCGATAGATTTTGTGTTTGAATTTAAAGTGATTCCAAAGTAATTCATGCTCTGATGACTTCTCTTCCACACAGCGACGATAACGATGTGTTACGCTGGAGGCACATTTCGACTGGATGCCACTTCACCAACAAAGCATGAGTGCGAATAAACAGAAAGAGCTGAACTTTTATCCCAGTTGGAAATGTCGGCCATGTAATCGCTTAAGAAATTGAGCCTCGGTCCTGATTTCCCTCCACCATCGCACTTCTCCTCCCCCTGTTCTGTTTACTCTGGCTCATCGACACAGAGTCGCTGCCTCCACATCCCATTGTGTTAATGCTAATCTTAACTCTGCTGGGACAGAGTATCGAAAGCAGTTAGCAAATTATGTTTTAACAAGGATGTCTGCGGTGATATAAACAAGGGCCTAATGAACATAATGTTTTGGCTGATGTGCTGACAGCGAGGCTTTGTCCCAGCTGCAGGCCGGTTTCCGATTTATGGGGCGAGGGGAAGAAATGGAGGCAGAGGAGCAGTGAAGACCTGAGGGAAGATAAGATTAGAGATAGAATTGAGGATTGTCAGGATCAGGGGTGATAAACTCATTTTAGTTCAGCGGCCACATACGGCTAAATATGATCTTATGAGCACGTAAGTACATACAAATAGGTTTGAAGACCTAAAACGTGAGTAAGATGAAAAGAAAAATCAACAAACGAATAAAAGCTGAGCGGTAAAGCAGATGATGACCGATAATCAACAACCGCTTTCAATGTTTTCTTTCACTCTGCGGTACAGTTGTGAATTTAAAGAAAATACTCAACTGATTATTAAATGTATCTTTCTTTTTTCTTCTCTTTTCTACATGCTCGCTGGCTCTGCTGCAGGTCATGGTTACTGGTAGTCTACATACGTTGTCGAGTCTCTAGTATAATCACCGTATTTCCTATATTACCTCCATACACACATACCTCATATTCCTATTGCAGGATCAATAACTCTTTCTGATTCTTTACATTGCGAGACTCAGGTATGCAGCCGTTAAATGTCCAAACGTGATGAAAAGAAAAACAAGCCTTCTTCAACCAAAGGAATGGATTCATTCAACAAACACAAGAGGGTTTCCACTTTAAAGTCAGAGCTAAAGCATAGTAATCATATACGGTCAGGTAGGTTTAGCCATTTAGGAACGTGATTTTAAGTGGTTTTCAGTACCAACCATCATATCACCATATAGTTTCCCTGTGTCTGGGTTCCCTCAGTGTGGTAGTTTCAAGTGTAGGGCACAGAACACTTGAAGTGGCAGGGTAAGAAGTCTGTCGAGAGCTACATGACAAAACAGAAATACCAAGTACTTGAACTTTACGCAGGCTGGAAGGGACGTGATAAGGAGTGTAAGAAAAACCAAGTCTGACACGTCACAGCCAATCAAATTCAGACCTGCCGTTACTCGCATTGATTTGTCAGCTTTCAAATATCTCTCTGACAAGGCAAACACGGCCCGTTTAGAGGCAGCGGAGGGTTAAAGAAATGGTATAATGCATTTCTCAAATCTAATCTCTCCCCGTTTCTGACGGAGGCACGAGGTGCAATAGCGAGAGGAGGGGAGAGCTGAGGAGAGGGAGGCAGAGGAGGAGAGCGGTGAGAGAGCTCTAATGAATTTTGTGAGAAGAATTGCATTTTGGGAGCGCTGAGGCGTAGCGCTCAGATATCCCCCAAAGACTTCAATTGAGCTGGGCGGCGCAGGTAAGCTGAGAAGAAATTGAAATCCTTCACCCGCTTTCGACTGCGGCTGGAGGGTCTGAGTCACGGGTGAGAGGGGGGATGCGTGTCTGACGGATCTATGGGTCACGAGGACGATCATCAGGGGACTTTGAATCAAGGGGAGAGAGGATGGGAGAGAGGTGTCATTCTTCAATTAGTGCATTTTATATGAGACGTGGGAGAATTCGTTTCAAAAACAAGAGAAAAGCCCGGTTGGTTACGGACCAAGTGGCAACCTGACAGATGAGGCTAACAGGGAAGAGGAAAACCTTCCGTGCATCCCTGAATACTCGGCCAAATAAAGTGTACATTTCAGATAGGGTTTATTTCCAGGACTCGTTGAGAAGGTGAAGCTTGAAATACCTGGAAACATTTCTTTCCATTTCTCCAGGATATGAGGAGATCTCAAAGAATTTTACAGGGGGAGGAAAAAAAAAACTATAGAAGATTGATGATGAAGTTGCCTCTTGACAGAAACTCTCCACAGCAACAGCAGCAGCAGCAGCAGCAACTATGCCGTGTCTAAAAGTGGGGATAAAGTGGTACTTAAGGACTCCGGAATTTGTCAGCCGCTCTCCAACAAAAGCACTCAAAGCTGACAACCCCCCCCCCCCCCCACACCGTCCCCCCTCCCCCCCCCCCCCCCAAAAAAAAAACTCATACCATCTCCCCAGCAAGAACTCGACTTGTCGGTTGATGGGTGTGTAGCTGCCAGGGAAATTTGTGGCACGTCTCCCTGTCAATATCATCTCATCCGTGTTTCACTTCAGACCACTCAGCATAAGCAGGAGTAATCTTCCAAGTGAATCCTGCTGCAATTACACCCCTGAGTCTTTACACATGTCAGCACAGACAGAAGCAGGATAACTACTCTATCAGGCTCGGAGTTTATTTCCTGCAACATGAGCAAACTAATTCCACTTCGTTTGTACCACTACTCCACAAAAGGTGTGACAATGAGAGGTTGGTTTCGCCAGCTACATATTTTTATATATATATATATATGATTTATGCAAATGAGACAGACAGCCACAAGCTGATTGGACTGGTAAGTCTAACAGTAGATGGGATTAGTGAAAACAGCCATACACTGATGGGAGAGGGAGTTGAATTATCCTGTACTGCTCTAGTGTAATGTTTGACTATATAAATGAATATAATACATTTCGTCCGAATGAATCATATTTTTCTGTTTCAGTATTAACAAGACCATAGGCATTTTTTCAGCCATTTATTGATGTCACCAGAATGTGAAAAGTCATGCCACTAATGAGTTTGAAACCAATTAAAAACTGTTGATTTGTGAACGCCGTTACAAATAATGTTCCGCTCTGATTTGCATCAAACGTCATTTAAGGGTTGTAAATAAAGTAATTAAGAATACATTACATTTAGTTGTGGGTCTGATGATGATTGGGGCACATTATAACGTATGAAGTCATCTTTTGTTGTTCTGGGTCGTGCTGTTTTCTTTGTAACTGTCCTATGAGCTGGCTCCGCATGGTTTCTTTGTCTCAGTATGTTTATCTATTCTATCGCCAAAAGGACTGGGAAACCGCTTCAACATGACTGTGCACGAGTGCCCAAAGTAAAACCCATCAAGACAAGGGGGAACTTGACTGCTCAGAGTCGTAACCTCATCCCAACGAATTAGTGATGAATTAGAGTGGAGACTGAGAGACAGGCCTTTTTGTCCAATATCAGTCCCTGACCTCGCAAGTGTGCTAGGGGGCGGTTATAGCGGCAAAGGGTGGGCCGACTCCATTTTAAACCCCACGGATTACGAATGGGATATCATTCATATGTTTATATTGCCAGTACATTTGGTATAAATATAAATAACTTTGAGAAAATCATTCTAATCGATATCTCACACAATAACCTGTGGATCTTCAGCTTGATTTAAAGTCGTTGTCGTCAGCAAAAACTACAAGCCTCGGGAGAGACACCCACCACGACAGAGCAGGACAATGACGACAACCGCTGAAGACACCAGATTAAAAGAAAAAGAAGAAGATTGGAACAAGAGGTTGATGTCCACCTTGGGAAGACAAGAACAGAGGGGGAAGACAAAACCACTTACTAAAAAAGTCTGAGATGGAGGCGAGGTAAGGAAAATGTGCTGACAGGACAGATTAGCCCGGTGCGTCAGGGACAGGCTGAATCTGTCGTCCGTGGTCACCAGGCACAGGAGGAGCTGCAGGAGACATCTGTGGAAATGTGCTCGTGACTGTAAGTCGAGAAATCAAGTCTCAAAAACATAAGTATCATCTCATCCGCATATGCGGACATTTGCTCCCTGATGCAGCATCTGTGCTTTCATACAGTCATTCATGTAGCTGTTGCTTTGTATGTCATGTTTTTCTTGTTGTTGTTTGTTGTTGTTTTTTTGTTGTCAGGGGTGAAGAAGTGTTTGAAAAGATCAGAAGTCGAGATAAGACGAATTGCTCGAGGCTTCCCATGTTTTATTTGACAGTGTGGATGTCCCGGTCATATCTAATTCTATATGTATCTGGTTGAATGCATATATTGTATGTATGTATTTCTTCTTCTATGGTGCCATGCTCTTCCAACGTCCTTTGTTTGGTCAAAAAAGCTAAAAAAAAAGAAATTTAAAAAAGCAGCCACTTTTATGGTTGGAAATGTTTTTTTGCACTTTCCAATACAAGTCCTAATTCAGTGTACTACTCTAGCACTACTCGTCTATACTAGACACAACATATGGCTACCCATTACAAATATAACAAGGCTATTGCTAAGATACACTTTAATGCCATAATGATGCTTGTATACATCTGTCAATGTCTCGACTATCAGGGAAAGTGTTTTTGTCATGATCGAGCACATTCAGATCCCACGTATCCTCGGCTGTACTTTGTGTTTAAAGATAAATTGTTTCCATGCTCACTGGTTTCCAACAATGAGCTCATTTTGAATCTTAAACACACAGAGGTCAGTTCCCCTCTGAGGCCTGAGGAGGAGGAAATAGAAATGATCACTTATAAAGGATTGACCTGAGCGCTTTACTGATGTGGAGACAAAAAGAAAACACTTGATAAGTCACAGTGAAAAAAATAAAGAACGATGTACCTTGACAGAAGCGGCGCCCTCAGATCAGGCGCCATTGTGTCAACGACAAAGACGTGTCAGACATGTTTACCGAAACCTTTTCTTCAGATTTGACCGCTGTAATTTAATCAGAGCGAAAACAATCCATGTTGTCCGGCGTGCCATGTAATTACAAGAGCTTATGATCCTGGAAGCTTTCCAGCCACAGAGTGTGTACGTGTGTGTGTGTGTGTGTGTGTGTGTGTGTGTGTGTGTGTGTGTGTGTGTCAGCTTATACAGGTTCGAATACGGCGTTCAATAACTCATCAGTGGGAACGCAGCACAAATACAAACAGGCAGTCATCTGTGAACAAGAACACAGATGCACATCCTCTCGCAGACACACTCCTTACCTTAATCAAACACAATTACCCTGTCTCACACACGCACACACACACACACACAAACACAAACACACACACACACACACACACACACACACACACACACACACACACACACACACACACACACACACACACACACACACACACACACACACACAGCTACACCATCTGTGAGTCTCCTTGTCCTTGTTCTGTCTCGAAGCACAGGAAGCATCAGGGACACAGTCAGACCTGAGACTAAAACTTCAGGGCTGATGTCATTCAAGAAAAAAAAGAAAAAGAAAAAAAGAATTTGAAATGAAATAGAAACTCTGTCCTCCACTGCATGTGTGACATACGGTATAATGAGGAGGCATGACGTTCTGGATCTTAACCAACCTCGTTCTCCCTCACTTGAATGACCTGTTAGTTAATGTGTAATTGATTAACCCGCTGACGTGCTTGATGACATGCTCCCCATGGTGACCTCCACAGATCTTCATCTATTTTGTCTTTATATCTACAGTTCATGCTCCGGCACCTTAACAATGAGCAAAGCGTTTAAATGCAAATTTAGCACATTAAGTGACTTTGTCGCCGGAACATTTCACACTGACTTCAAAATCTCTGCTCTGTGCCTAAATGACCCACATTAACGCTGAATGGAATTAGTGAGTGCAATCAGCAACATATCACCATCATCATCATCATCTAAGACTTTGACAGACCGATGGAAAATGATGAACAAGCACATTTTCTGTTTATTTGAAAAATGCCAAATGTGCCAAGAGTGCAAGCGGCATAATTATGCATTCACTGTAAAGATAAATAAAAACTGTGGAAATTTGTTTCAGCCCTCCAGGGAGATTTTGATGTAAAGCATAAAATGTGGAATTTGCGTTCATCTGCAAAAAATGAACAAAGGAAAAAAAATGGCAGGAATAAAGGACAAGCAGACGATGATTATGATGATGAATCTTGGATAAGCTACAGTTGATACGTTTTTATCGTCTTTACAGAGTTTAACTCGACATGGTACTTGTGTACAAATGGTATAATTCAACAGAGTACCGAAAACAGTATCATAGGATACAGGTACTTGGTAATAGAAGAAAAATTAAACAATGGTTTGAAATACAAGGTCTTACTCCCAGTAAGTAGGAAGGCAACATTTCTGAAAGTGTGTCAGAGTAATAAAATAATAATAATAATAATAACAACTTGAATTTTTAGAGCACCTCTCAAGAGACCCAAGGACACTTTACACAGAAACAAACAGGACAGACGAGCACAGAGAAGAGAGGCACAGATATGGACATGGACGTAGACGGGTCGGAGCAGACGTTAAAGGCCAATGGCCTGTTTGAAGAGGGTTTTCAGAAGTGTTTTAAAAGTGACCAGAGATGGGGCATTGGGAGAGAGAGAGAGAGAGTTCCAGAGTTAAAGTATTTGTTCTCGTAGCCTTGAAACTAAGTTCACAATACCATCATGAATCAGTGCCTGTCAACAACAGACTTTATTTGAGTCAGTGCTTTGAAATCTAAGACCCCATGTGACCCGATAGTCATTCAACAGCTGCACAAACAATTCTTACAGGTGTCATCGGTCCCCAATGATGAATGAAGGCTGATATCAGAATTCTCTTCTTTGGGCCTTGAACGGGCTTTTTACGGAATCATGTACATCAGAGGTGCATCACAACAAATCCCAGCTCCCGCTCGTAGCATTGTCAAGAGCAGCTATAACACCGTCTGAAACTCAGAAAGCAATTTACTTATCAAAAGAGCAGACACAATGGGGAGGAGAGCATTCACGGCGTGTCGGAGATGAGGATGTAAATATTGTAAAACACTCAAACGGAGACGAAGATGGATGGAACTGTGTTAATGCTCTCTGTCGAGTGGAGAATTGACCCAAAACAGACAAAGAGTTGAAAAGAGAATGGATTTGTAATATCTGATTTAGTGGAGTGAGATATTTTCTTTAGGTGTTGAAGACGTGAATCCAAACCAGTCACGAGAGAAACACGCTGCAGTGTCAAATGTCACATATAGTTCTATTTGTTTTTTATTTTTTTGTTTTTTTATTATTGTTTGCCGCTTATCCAATATCAGGTTGCTGTAAATCAACCAATCTGTTGATGTACGACAACGTGCAATATGATAATCATGTGACAGAGAGAGTAGAGTAGCGGAGTTCAAAAGGTTAGGGTTTTCTTCGAGTTGCCCCCTACAGGCTGTGTGAGGTATTTCAACTTTTTTTCCTCTATAGAATCTACATCACAACAACAACCAAGTTGACTGGTAACATGAATAAAGGGTTGTTAGCGCCTCTGCAGGTTGTCGTCCGGTGTCACAGCAGCAGGTTCTGGCACAAAAACAACTGGATTGGATTCCATGGATGTCACGGTTCACTGAGAATAATGAATGTTGAAATGACTCATTTTCTTTTTATTAACGGTGCGCTGAGCCGTGTCCTCTGCATTGTCTATATCTCTCCAGATAGGCCCGCGAATTCATTTAGGAACAAAATCACAAAAAACATTCAAAGGAAAATTCTGTCATTATCACTTTGTGAAAGAGGAAGCCACAGTATCTTATTTTGAAGGGGCCTTTAAATGTGGTTCATTAGCAATAAATCAAGTCAATGGAAGAAGTAATACTACAGCTGCCGTATTTGGTGGAATTGTAACTTGGATGCACCATAAAGATATGTAAAAAATGTTATTTTCCTAATATAATTTCACTGAGTCTCTAAAGTTATGCTTGTGTTTTTGGGAACATCTTTACTTATTCATCTTAATTAGCAAAAGTGGATCATTCAGCTCAGTTAAGTTCATGGCCTACTTTCCTTAGGAACATAGATAAATGGATTAACGAATAGAAATATGAGACTTTTCATATTATTAAACAGTTTATTTCAAGAAAGGAAATATAATCACCATGCCCCCTTAAGATCATCTATGAAACCAGTGGGGCTTCCTAATTGCATTTACAGGTGCAGTGTGTATGATTTTGGTCATTTTTGTCACTTATATTGGTAGAATATAAGAATAACATGCAACTTCACCTCACGATGTCACCAAATCTTCCACACTGCACCGTTAAAGAAATGTAACAATACCAGTGCTCAAAATGAGATGCAACCAAGAAACTGAAGAAACTAACATTTCAAATGTCTTACGCCGCTCAAACAGATACTCTCCGATTTAAAAATAGTGGGAATTCATTCGTCCATAGTTATTTCTTAACAGTGAGAACACACAATTATGTGACAAAATATCAGAAAATTGTTATATCTAAAAATCGAATTGTAACATCTAAGAAAGTGGCAAATGCTTGACAATGTTCCCTTTAATATTAGAGCAATATCAATTACTGTTGATTAACTTCACCGCGTCACTCACAAGACACGGAGCTGAAGAGTCAAGGTGTGTGAGTTTCCCACGCCCACAAAACCTAATTAGAATGCCAACATGTAATTATCATGATGGAGGAGCGGACCTCTGTTTAAAGAGCTATAGACAGACGCTCCACATCTAATGAGAGGATTCACTCACTCCGAGCTGCCGACTCACTGATATTTCATACAGTGGAGCTCACACAAAGGCTGCTAATTACCACCCGCCTCCAACAATAACTATTACACTGAAGACGAATACTGTGAGAGCTCACATGACTTAATGAGCCACACTTCATGAAAAGGGCAGATTTTTTTTCCTTTTTTCTTTTTTGGTCAAAAGGAGAAAAGGAACCAGATGGAGTGATTTTTCTTTGCGAAGCCTTGAGGGCAGTTTATTTTATTTTATTTTTTTAATCAACACTTTGGAGATGTGCAGGAGCTGTCTTCCTTATTGTTATCAACCAGCATCCTCACAAGCTCCACCTTAATTGGCACATTGCTATAACAGACACAACTTCCACTGTGTAAATTTGGCTTTCAATCCAAAGTCGCATGTCTCGGAGGCGCAGAGCTATTTCCTTCAGTGTGTTGTGTGAAGGCCGAGCTCCACATTTTCTGGGTTGCTTCTAAAGAGAAACAATCTGCTGGAATCTCAATGTGATTGAGAGATCTGCCGGGAACTATATATATATATATATACACACATACACATATAAACATGGTCTGCGTTTAAATCCACTGCACCCGTCAACCTGAGAGTCTCCTCTACCCTCTTCCCTCCTGCACATCCTCACAGGTCTTTCAGATTTTAATCCACTCTCTTTTTGTTTTTGACCCAGTCATTAGCACCTCATCCTTCTCTGTCACAGGGCGGCAGAGCCGTCTGGGCTAAATCACTGTGAAGGATGATGAGAATGAGAACGAGAAAAGAGAGAAAAATGCTGACGTGCACTTTTTTTTTGCCCAGAGTCTGGAGCTGCTGGGCCAGGTCTGTGCTGACCTCTGAATGGGCTCCTCCAGAGTCTCCCATTCTTTCTGGCAGGTGGGTTCACACCAGTGTCACGACAGATGTTACAACAACGCTAGAATACATACAAAAGTGGATAATCACACTGCGGAGCCTGCTCCAGCAACTCCAGCTGCTTTTCTCTGATGATGATAGCAACCGTTTAACACATTGTACAAGGAACTCAAGAAGAAAATCCATCAATAATGATAATAAATAGAATGACTTTAGAGTTCTTCTAATAAGTCAACACACTGTAGGATATTTCTCGATTCTCATAATTTACAGATCCCAAAACATTTGCAGATCCCTCATAGTATGTTTCCTACATAGTCATCTTTTGGAGAGCAACTGAATTTGGAATAGTAACCTAAGTTTGTTTACACACATTTACATCAACAAATAAAATGAAAGGTGCTTTATTCTTACGGTCTGTCCTCATACATGGTCACAGTTCTGCTTCCATTCAGGGTCACGTCAGCTACAACTTGTGCGACCCATTTATAGCTACATGATGTTGTGGGTGTGGCTTTAAGGGATGCATTTTCATCCATTGCTATGAACTCTTCAGTCAGACAAACAAAGCAGTTACACTTGAATGATTTTGGGTGTGTGAGTGAGGTTGTTTATCTCTATATCTGTTGTGTTGCTCTGTGCTCTGATGTAGCGGCAGTTGCTCCCTCGTTACCTCTCTCTCTCTCTCTCTCTCTCTCTCTCTCTCTCTCACACACACACTCTCTCACATTCATGCACACACTCAACCACATGTGCACACACACTCCAAGGTCACAACACACCCACAGATGTGCATCTGTAGATTGTGAAAAAATAATAATAAATCGAATGGAAAAACACACAAATGAAAGATTTGAGGTTACTGGTTAAAAAATCAACAAAGCAGCGGTGGTTAATCTCTGCTTTGATCTTAAACAGAGTTCTGCTGCGCTGGTTTGTATTGTGTGGAGCCCAGATGCTTATTATAGAAGAGATTTCAGAGGCTAAGATTAGAGCTGACAGAAGTGAGAAAATTGAATGAAACCTCTGTGGGCTTCACACGTTTGTATAACTTTTGTTTAGAGACGGAAAACAAACGTGGGAGGGAAGAATCCTGAAAATCAGTGTTTCTGTGGGTGGAGCTGGTGATTCTGAAAATACAATCATTTTCCAATAACTGACTTGTTTCTCCACAACTGAAGATGTATTTCCTTCTGTTGTTTAAACAGGATGAGACAGAAACTACGAATGTGATTTTCATGCAATGTATTTAGAGGGATGGAGTCTGAGGGATTTGGGAGCAGATCTGGACAAATGGACAAATCCTATAAGAGTTTATAGTTATAGATACGTGTATTATAATCAAAATATCAACAAGACCTATTTTGTTTATCCTTGGTATCATACATTTTAATTTGTACTTCTGGAACTAGTAAACACAGCTCCTGCTTTCACTCTGTCCATGAAATGCTCTGTAGAGGTACACAGGTAGAGCCCCTCCCTCAAAGAAAACCCTAGACTGCTCTGGTTGGCCAGCTGGCTCAGTCTCATTTGATTGGTCAACTGTTCACAGCTAATGTAGGAAGTGTCCTGGCGATTTGACCAACTCTGACTGCCGTAGTGACATAAACAACACGGAGAAGAATTGAAATTCAAGCAAATTCAGCTACACCTCTGAAAAAGTGATTTCCTTGTAAAGAAGAGCGCCCCCTCTGTTGTAGAATGTGTAGGAGTGTCATTCTGCATTGATTTTACTGGCCCCGCCCACTTTTACTTGGAACATGAATCTTCCTCACATGTCACTCAGGTTAACTGAAAGTCTTAAATTCACCACGTGTGAATGTGAGGGTGAGCGGTGGTGCGCATCTGTATGTCAGCTCTATAGACTGGTGAAGTGTTCAGGGCGAAACCCCGCCTCTCACCATATGTCGAGCTTGGATTGGCTCCAGCCCCCCTCCTCCCCATGACTCTGAGAGAACAGATACTGCATGGATGAATTTGAATATCAGCATTAATTATTCACATTTGTAAAAGTTATGTGCCATGTAAAGTCAGTTTGCTCGTAAACTAGAACACAAACCGTGTCATCACATTTTTTTTTTTTACAGCTGTCCTCCTGCACACAGTCTGCAGACACATGATGTATCTGTGGCCTTTCAGCGGGAAATGTCAGATCAGCACGTAGGATAAGGTCGAGAGCAGTCGATGGGGCATGGTTTGACACGGGGGGGCAAAAAGGGCACCTGCCAGTTCTCCACACACCGAATCTCCATCGTCAGCCAATTTGTCTGCTATTGATTCTTAAAATTGTTTTTGCACGTCAGGGGATGACAAGACATTATGAAGGACAGTAACAACATCCAGGAGACGACACCAGAATAGAATTGAATAGAAATACTATTCATGCCATAAGAGAAATTGCTTTGTTATACAGGCAGCAGTTGGACGGAAATCATTTGACAATAATTTGCTAAATAAGTAAGACATAAATATAAACTAAATGAATATATATATATATATATATATATATATGCAAGCTGTTAAAGTAATTAAAGCAATTATAGTAATCTTTTTAGATTACCGATCGTTACTATAGTTACGTTATAAAAATTACAATCACTGTTATATCTGTTTCAGATATAGAATACACAGTAAACTAACGGTTAAAGTGTTCGATTGTTCGAGTAACTGCAGCTCATCTTATTTTAAGAATACGATGATTGGTAAACATGGCAATGCATAATAATTCTTTCATCAAGATGAAATGAATCTAATATATTGTTACTAGAGCCTAAGCATAATGAAAATAATTTAATTAATTAGCGGATCTTAAAAAAGGTTAATGCACTGCATCAAAAGTAAATGTAGACTGAGTGAAGTTCCCTTCTTTTATTTTTTCCGACGGCTCATGTGTCTGCTTTGACCTCAGATGACAGATTCAGTCCTCGTGGGCATGGATTATTCCAGTCTTGCACAAATCTGTGGAGAGATGTTCTGCTATTCTTCAAAGATGACGCTTTTCAGCCGCTCTTAGCTGCAGGGCTTTTGTTGCTCTACCTTCTGCTCTGAAATATAAAAAAAAAAACAAAAAAAAAACTGTTCTAGTCTGTTCAAGTCAGGGGAAATATTTGGTCAGGTCACAGTCATGATGGCTTCTTTTCCTCCTTCTTTGAAAACCATCGCGCGACTGTGTTTGGAATCACTGTCATGTTGAGAAATTCATCTGCAGCTCAAACTTTACAGAAAGGCAATCCACCTCTCGCTCACTTAGATTGCAACATCTGTAAACGTTTTCTCCTCTTCAACAGTCGGCTCTGCAGAGCACCTCCATCCAAATGTGCCGAGTCAGCGCCGGGGTGGTCCTGAACACACTCGTGCTGAATATTCAGCTCACTCTGACATGCGCAAGTGACACTTTTGAGCTCATCTAACCAAAGATGGTGAAGTTTAGAGTGGGACTACATCTGTTGGGGGCGGAGCCACTCAATATTCAGAACAGTGACCCATGAGCCTCATTCATCGGCGCAAATAGAAATTACGGCAATTGGTGAATCTGATTAAAGACGGACAAATTCTTCCGACTCAATGTATATATTAAAAAAACTATACAACGAATTACTCCATGATCTTTCCCTTAGCGTCAGGTAATAGACTTTCTGTTCCAAGACAGGAGAGTCAGCCTTCTGCATAGCCTGAACTGATCTGGTTATACATACCTCAAACATGAATCACTACTACATTGAATGTGTCTATCATTTATAGATTAATATCTCCCACTGCACTACTGTATATTCATTCCGAATACAAGATTGTCTGTACAACAATACATCTCATCATTTATAAAAGAAATCATTTGCCGTGACATTTTTTGCCTTTTGTTTCTTCCTTTAAACACAACTGTTCGTTGCGTCCGCACCAAACCCTTCACCTCTCTGCTTCACGTTTTCCTGTGTGCTGCCCTGAATGAGACCTTCCACTTCAATATGGAAGACCAAGAAGAGTCAGCAGTGGGTGATTCTTCAACACTTTCATTTATCATAAGGGTTCCTGAAGGGCAACATATATTATGGACAGAAGAAGAGAGGGGAAACTGCCGCTGGTTTGTTTTGCTCCCTCTCGCCACTTATTCTCCTTCTCTCTCAATCTTCATGCCTGCATACAGTATATCTTTCCTTTCTTTCTACATCTACCCCCCCCTCCCCTCACCTCCTCCGATGGCCACACAGAAGCATGGCTATTCAAATTACAGAGAAAGAAAAAGACTTGGTGAGGTCCAATAGCCTGGAGTTGTGAGGCTTTCTCCTGAATTATGCTATTTGTTTTTCTCCATCCAAAAGGCCTGGTGGGTCTGCTTTCAACATTCTCACATGTCCTGCAAAGGGAAGAGGAGCAGCTGAGAAAAGAGAGGGGGACTGGTGATGGTGTGAGGGGAGGAGTGTGTGAGGAGGATAAACGTGTTTCTACTCTTGTCGGGACCAGATGTGCTGAGAAGAAGGCGGATGATGAAGAAGAGGCAGAATTCTTTAAAGATGGTCAGCTCTCACCTCTACATGTGACACGGCAAGCACGACTCAGCATTTTAACATTATTCTAATGATGCACAAATAAAGTACACGTTTGGAAAAAAAAATGCTAAGAAGACAATTTTCTATAATTGATCATTTGTTGGTCACACTTTGGTGGGAGGCACTAATGCCGTAAAAAAGCCAAGTTGGTGAAATGCATAATAAATGCTGTGTATATGAATTCATTGTCTAGGTGAGCACTTAGAGCACCATTCACGCAAACATCAATACCATGCATCCATAGTACACTAAGAACAACTGGGGGTGCAGTATCCTGCACTTACCAAAAGCAAATGGAGACACCTGGAATCAAACCGGTGAAGTTCTGATTTAAGGAAAACCACTCTGACCCAAATAAAGAAACTGTGCATCCACCACCACACAGGAAGCAGGAAATAATGTACAAGTCCAAAAGCTAACTCTATTCAAGAGGCAATCTGGCAAAATTGGAGAGATGATGTGTGGGTGTACTACAAATGAAATAGAAAAATACACTGACCAAAATAAAACAAATGGAAATTGATAAACTTGAGAAATCCTAGCCTTCTGTTGAGGATTCAAAACACTGACTTCGAGTGTGCAGGCCCATTAAGTAGATTGGCCCTGAGTGTTCCATGTCTTATTTTCATCAAAAGATAATGAACAAAAACAAAACTTGTATACTTTGTCTTACTTTGAGGGAATACAACAAAACTTTTCAAGAATACCATGTTGCCCCTGCAGCTGTGACTTCGCCTCAATAACAAACAATAAGAAAAACTTAGATTAAAAACACAGGTATCCGCTTAAATAATAACTTCCTATATCATCGCCAACATCAAATAACCAAGCTTTTAATACCCAGAACGTTGCATATGTTTGACGGTGGAATACACACAGTATCTATGCTCTATGGTTTGATGCATATGTGTGTTTTGTACCATCTGCAGAGCCAAGGTGTTGCTCTGGTTGACTGACCCGTGGCCTGGCACCGAGCCAGGCAGGGCTATGAGACGTAATTAGAAAAATGATTTAAACACATATTGTAACAGTAATGATGATTTTAGAAGAACATTTAATACATCAGCGGGAATAATGACCTGCATCCAGCTGGTGTGCCACCTCAAGCGTGGTTCAGTGTTGTCTCCTCTAACCTTGAGCTGACACCGAACAAGTGAATATGTTTAAATATGGTAAGATGGAAAAAGCCAATTAAAAGAAACAGCAGCAGCTCAAAGCCCAGAACATGGATGTGACGATATGAAAACGAGTTGATGGACTCAAATGAGAATCTCTTTGGGTCGTATCCTCTGGGGACCATGAACAACTGTACAAGTTGAGCCAATTCATGGTATAACTGTGGAGATATGTCACTATCTCAACTTCAGTGTCACTGCACTCTGCGTCTGCCGGCCATGTAAATGTGTGTCTATGTGCGAGTGCGAGTGATGTGAGTTCCAGTGTGCACGTTAGCCCCCACTCCACATGCAGCACCATAACCGTGACTCGCAGCCAGACACATATTTCATGGCTTGATGGTTTCGCTGTGTGTCGCCGGGGCAGGAGGGCTTATCTGTGGAATCCGCCTCACCTGCTGCCTACATTTAAGTCCGATATAATGCAGGGGGAGAACAGCCGCTGACAAAAGGAGCTCCAGCCAGGGTGGAAGATCAGATACAGGGGCCCGATACACTGAGAGGCTGAGGGACTCGGGTCAGAGCAGAATGGCAAAGAGGCAAGTGAGGAATAACCACAGTCCACAGCTGTGTGTGTGTGTGTGTGTGTATGTGTGTGAGAGTGTGGTTGCTCACACAGTCTAAGAGATGGAAAATGAATAGCACTCCTCCATAGCAGGGTAGTATAGTTGGTCATAGGTACATACACAGTATGCAGTCCACTGCCAACTCTCCAGAGCTGTCTATCTACATCTGATCAACGTGACGCGCAAACAGTGGAGCAGCAGGGAAGTGAACAGCATCCAGCAGTTTGAGTCAGCTTCTCCACTATGTGTGTGCGTGTGCGTGCATGAGTGTGGCTGCAGAAACATAGGAGAACAACTGATGAGGTACAGCTGCAGGTTATGTCTATAGTTGACCTACAAGGCACTAATGGTATTATAATTCACTGATCTCTGAATGTGCAAACTAACATGATGAGTGATGGATGAAAAACAGGTTATTTACCACCCAAGCTCCAAGTCAAAGTCATGTTGACTTGTTGGCAAAAAGAACAGTTCATTTGATTCAATTTTACAATTGGAGAAATGAACTCTTTTGTCTTATTAAGTGAAAAGCAGATGGAAACTATTATACACACACACAGTGTGGCTGTCTGAATTTGGGCTGTAATCAGAAATCCATGTCTCACAAATCCTCAGCAGAGATACTGGGAATACCATCGTTTAAAATACTTTGGGTCTTCGTCTACTCGGGAAATCCCTCTGGGAGAGAAAAGTACTGAAACTACAACTATGATATGAATCAATATTAAATTTGTTGCACATTTCTGGTTTAATCTCTGATATCATATACATTTGGAGGGATGGATGTGACTTTGTACATGAGGAACTACAGAAGGGGAGAGTGACATCATTTTTATAGCTGATGCACTGTGGTGGTATTTTTGTTGTATGGACAGAAGTGGAGATGGGAACACACACAGACACAAGCACACACACACACAAAC
>JAFBJT010111965.1:0-10008 GCA_016785325.1 Chascanopsetta lugubris | reverse complement strand
GCGCCAGGATGGACAGCAGCAGGTTCGGCACCGTGCGCATGGACTTCACCATCAGACACGTCTTCATCAGGGTCACGTTCCCCACCAGACCCACGAGGATGATGAGCCCGTACACGGCCGCGATCACGATGCCGGGGAGCCAGATGTTGTACCCGCGCCGCCGCTGCTCCTCCGTGGAGTCCGGGGAGACGCTGGAGACATTCGGGAGCAAGTCCTGGACGTCCCCCGGGAGTGTGAGGAGGGACGAGTCCTCCAGAGACATGGCTGGGCTGGGGTGGTGGGGTGGGGTGGGGGGTGAGGGGGGGGCGTGGAGGCTGTGGACGCGTGGACAGGTGTGGACCAGGAGTGTCTGTGGACACTCCGGCGGTGTTTGGAGCCGCTTTATAAACCGTGCGTCCTCCGGATGGAGCGTGCGTCATTTTACGCATTACGCACAGAGGTGCTGTGACGACGAGGGACCTCAGGACGCGTCTGGGATCTGACGGGGGACGTGTTCGAAGGTTGGTGCCAGCTTCTTTGAACTCAGCGCTTTTCTCTTAAAGGTGCAGTGCGTGCGATTTGCTGAGCTCTGGTGGTGAGGTTGCGCGTTGTCGCCATCACCTCACCCTCACCCTTCTGCAGGAGAACCTATGGGTCGACTTCAGTTGTTGGTAGAACTCAAAAGATGTCGAGTATGTTCCACTCTGGGCTACTGTAAAAAAAATAAATAAAAAAAAACAAACAAACATGGCTGCTCCCATTGAGAGGACCCGCTCCTCATGTCAATACACATGAAAGGGCTCATTTAAAGTTAATGGAAAAAAGTAATGCATTGAGGTGATTTGAAATTCATGAATATGTCAGCATGTCATTGTTTTTGAAATATTTTTTTTAGAAGTGATGAAAATGACAGAGATCGTACACACTGCACCTTTAATTTTGTTTGAAAGATTTTTTTTTTCTTATACATTTCTCATTTCATCCACTCTGAATCCTGAGTGGAACGATGGCACGGTGTCATCTGTGCCGTATTTCACAGAGATGTCTTCGATCAAGAAGTTGCTCCACCTAGTGTCAAAACAAAGAATTACAATCAAGTTGAGCGCAAATTTCACGTGGGCCACAGTCCATTATATTTTCTATAATTACTGCCCCCCCCCCCCCCCCCCCCTGACAAAGAACACTGTAGGTTTCAGTATCTTTTCCCAGGGAACTGGGATGGAACCACTAACCCTCTAGTTAACAGCTTTGACCATGGCGACGTAACCATGGCAACTGTTATGTCCCAAACGTCTCCAGCAGATCTGCACTGTCCCCAAACACCAGTTTCATTTGGAAGATGTCGTTGGAAACCCCCTCGCAACGAGCGCGATACCTGAGTGAACCAGGAGGGGGCGTCTGTATGGATGAGATAATGTTTTACACTTTGATGCACATGAAGTAATGGTTATATCTTCAGCTACAGGTGGAGCAGACACACGGGCATCCCCCCCCCCCCCCCCCCCCCCCCCCCCCCCACACACACACACAGAGGGAAAACTTGCATACAACTCGGCTTTTATTTCCCGGTGCCTCCGTCGGCTCTAGCCGAGGCCCCGTCATGACTTTCCAATATAAATGCAAATTGCGTTTCCTCGCATCGGGGCTGGAGATAAAACCGGTGAGGAAAAGTACGAGGGGAAACATTCCAACATCTGAGAAAGTGTCTTTGGAGAAGAAGATGGCAGCAGACTGGCTCATCAACCCTCCGCAGCGAATCCCACTGTGAATGATTAGTTTGTGAGGAGACGGAGGAGGAAGGAGACGACCACATCAGAGCAAACATCACCTATTTCAAATTGCGTGAATGAGATGAGAGTTTTCGCGAGCTGTGCGTCTTCTGTATTCTCCTTTGATGTCAGCTCATTAGCATAAACGGCTGGATCTCTCCGTGGAGAAGAACTCGTTTATCCAATTTGCAAAAACGCGCCTCTCACGAACCATCTCAGATTCTAAAGGCGGCTGGAATCATCTCACTGCTGCAGATGAAGCACCGAGTCCAAACCTTTTCCCACAGGGCCACAAAGAGAGAAATGCACAAACGGCTTTTAAAGGTGCAGTGTGTAAGATGTGGTGACCTCTAGAGGTGAGGTTGCATGTTGCGTCATGAGGGAGAAGCTGTGGTCGACTTCAGTTGTCATTAAAGCTCAAAAGATCTTTTAGTATGTCCACTCCGGACTACTGTAAAAACATGGCGGCGCCCGTAGAGAGGACCCACTCCTCATGTAAATATACATTAATGGGCTCCTTTAAGGGTCATGGAAAAAAACCAATTCATTCAGATGATTATGAATACATGAAAACGTCAGTGTGTCATTGTTTTGTGATCTTTTTAGAAGTGACAAAACCGCCAGAAATCTTACACACTGCACCTTTAACGTGTCAGCTGCTTTCAGACGGAACAGAGCCCTGTGGTCCAATACGACGACACCATCACAGTGAAGTGAAATCGCGGAGCAAAAGTCAGAGTGAGGGCCAGGTTCGTGGGAGGAGACGCGGGACACATTAGATGCGATTCCATCCCATAATCGTTTTTGTTCAATATCAAAGGCAGCTGTGACATTTCCTGATCTCTGTCCCCGCGTGGCTCCACGCGCCTGATTACGGAAGATGAGCATCCTTTGCTGCCGCGCGGCTGAAACCTTGAGTGATTTTCTCCAACAAAGATCGTTGGCGCTCTTCAATCCGACGCCTGCACCGAGGATCCGACGCCTCTGTCTTTTCAAAACAACTTTTCTTTTGTCGGCCATTGTGTTTTTCAGCTTTCCTCCGAGGTCACGAAGTCGTCTCTTTGTCCTGTTCATGTTTGGTCTTCGTCACACACCGCATCCGTCACCACGCCATGTCAGTCTGTTGTTTACCTTTTACAAACATATTAAACAGACAGTCAATCACACACAAAAGACCTCCAAGAATAAAGGATGAAACAACAACAATGATAACAACAACAACAACAACAACCATAATTAAATAATAATAATAATAATAATAATAATAATAACGTATTGTTTTCCAATTTTCAAGCAGTGAACAAAAAGCAGTTTATACCCCAGTAATGGTCACCCACACAGCTTCAGCACCATGGACAGCAGCGCTCTGCACAGACGCCCTCTGCCGCCACCTGCTGGCAGCTGAAAGGTGCAGACATGAGAGAATTATGAGTTCACTGAAGAAATGAGTGACTGTTGCAACAAGTCTGACCGAGTGAAGTGAATTAGATCTTCAGTCTCTTCATCTCCACTTCCTGTTGAGCCGCTCATCTCACTCCGCAGCGTCGTCGAATGCACTCAAGCAGACGTTTTCAAACTGGGCGGAGTCAAAAACTTGCCGTCATGAATACTTAAACCAACCCCCCCAAATCCTCCATACAGTCCCTTTAAGACTCATCTGTGCCAATGTGAAACAAGAGCAGTCCCAATAGAAACCACAGGGGGCAGTGTAGTCAAGTTTCTTTTTAGGAGTTTTTCCCTCCCAAACTCACCTCCACACCGCCCTCTAGTGGTTGTACTGCTTATAACCCAAAACACACAGTGGAGGTATGAGTGCAGTGAATGGTTGGCACGGATGTCCATACACATTTAGCAGCAAATGACGTCATTCACTCTAATATCCATTCAAATGAATATCCATGACTCTGCACTTCAATGGAGACATGACCAATCTAGTTTATTTGTTTATTTTATTGAAAAATGTAGATGTTGGTTTTATATGTACATTTCATTTTTCATACAATAACAATGATATTTTATTATTTATTTATTTGATCTCATTTATAACATTATGTGTAAGATGTATGACAGTACCTCACACAAACTATTCCCATTCAATTGTATAGATAGAACAATATAAAGTAGAAACATATCCTAGTTAATTCGGTATAATAATGTATTGTCCTTATCAGTGTTTTTGTTTGTTTGTTTGTTTGTTTGTTTTATTATTATTATTATCACATAAACATCATGAACACACAATCCACCTCTCCCCAGCCAGTGACTGCGGGTCACACAGCAGAGCGCCGCGCCTCTGTCGCCCCCTGCCGGCCCCCTCCGGCACGACGGCACCCGGGCTGTGAAAACATCCAGCCTTTCCCCCTGCAGCTGCTGCGGCGGCGGCCCCATGTGCCCCGGACTCCCCGGCGAGGAGGAGCAGTGAGGCCGCTGCGCACCGACCGAGGCGCCGCGCTCGATGGCCGCGTGATGGACGCGGGGGCTCCGAGCCTACAACCGCGGCGCGTGGCCCACATGGCGGCGGAGTGAGCGAGGATGCGACTCCCCTGCTCCATCTTTGTGTCGGTGTCCCTGTTCACGGCCGAGACCACGGCGGCGCTGTACCTGAGCTCCACCTACCGCTCCGCCGGGGACCAGATCTGGCAGGCGCTCACGCTGCTCTTCACGCTGGTGCCCTCGGTTCTGGTCCAGCTCACGCTCACCTTCATCCACCGGGACCTGAGCCGGGATCGACCCCTTATCCTTCTGCTGCACATCCTGCAGCTCGGACCCATCGTCAGGTCAGTGGAGGCTTGTTTACTCACGTAGACACAGACGTGACATACGTGCACATACACACACACACACCTCTGCACCAGGCAATGGAACCGGTACCAGTATGCACTGGGTCAAATCCCCATTTGCTTGTTTCCCCTCTTTATAAATATGTCTGCGAACATATGCTTCTTATTGCTACACACACACACACACACACACACACACACACACACACACACACACACACACACACACACACTCCACCATCTCCTTTGCACCAGGCAATGGAACCGGTACCAGTATGCACTAGGATCGGATCCCCAGCTGCTGGTTTCCCCTCTTTATAAACATGTCTGTGAACACGAGCAGCTACTGCTACATACACACACACACACACACACACACACTCCACCATCTCCTCTGCGCCAGTATGCACTGGGATCAAATCCCCATTTGCTGGTTTCCCCTCTTTATAAACATGTCTGCAACATAAGCTGCTTACTAGAGCACACACACACACACACACACACACACACACACACACACACACACACACACACACACACACACACACACACGCTGTTGTCATGTTATTCTCGGGCCCTCTCCCTCTCTTACATGTGGCTTTAGAAAGACACACAGCACACGATGGATCGATTCCCCCTCTCCCCTCACCCCCCCCCCACGGTCACTGACAGATCTTCATCCTTCCATCTCCTCCTCTTCCTCACTGTGTGATCAAGGAGCTGTGTGATTTATTCATGCCTGGGGGGCCGAACATGGAGTCACCCAGCATGAAGCAGCTGACACACATTCTCTCAGACCTTTGGTTCGGTGCCCATCAGGAGGCCCTGCCCCGGCCCTGCCCCGGCCCTGCTCCTGCCCCTGCCCCGGCCCTGGGTATTAGCCCCTGGCCTGGTTTAGTCTGGTTTGGCCTGACTGGACCATCTGCCTCCTCCATGGGAATCAAGAGACTAATCCTGCCTGACACGGTCATCGAACATCTGTAAACACATTTAGCTCCTGGAGTAGAAACTGGGACTAGAGACCAGACCAGAGCTCAGGGTGACGTGTGATGGCTTCATCTTAAAGGTGCAGTGTGTACGATTTGGTGACCACTTTGGGTTCCTGTACAAACATGGCGGCCCCCTCATGTAAATATACATCAATGGGCTCATTTTAAGGTCATGGGGGAAAGAATGAACATTGAGGTGATTATAAATTCCTGAAAATGTCAGTATGTCATTGTTTTGTAATATTTGTTGAAGTGACAGAAATGACCCAAATCTTCCACACTGCACCTTTAATGAACACTATTTGACGAAGAAGCTTCACTTTGAATCATCATCATGAGTGAAAGCCGATGATCACATCAGTTGTTAATCGCAGCTTTAATGAAAACACACAATTCAATTTTGGGGGGAAAACACACACACACACACACACACGCACACACACACACACACACACACACACTGTGTGCTGACCAACAGGACGGTTCCATTGAAAATCAATGGAATCAATAATCTGTCATCGGAGGTCAGACAGGTCAGTGTGGCTCCAGCACTCAACAACAAATGGTGAGTGAGATTCAGTGACATCTAGTGGTGAAGTTACATGTTGCAGATGAGGTCCACTCTATGGGGGCGGCCATGTTGCATCACCATGTTTTGTACAGTGGCCCAGAACGGACAAACGAAATGACCGACCACAAGTTCTCCTTCATGTACGGAAGTGACTGCAACGTGTCACTTCACCACCAGGTGTCACTGCATCCGACACGCTGAATGACTTTACACTGAACTCTCTCTCTGTCTCTCACTGTCTCTCGCCCTCTCTCACCCCCCTCTCTCCCTGTCTCTCTCTCTCGCCCTCTCTCTCTCTTTCTCTCTCTCTTGCCCTCTCTCTCTCGCCCTCTTTCTCTCCCTCTCTCGCCCTATCTCGCCCTCTCTCTCTCCCTCTCTCTTGCCCTCTCTCTCCCTCTCTTGCCCTCTCTCTCTCTCGCCCTCTCTCCCTCTCTTGTCCTCTCTCTCTCGCCCTCTCTCTCTCTCTCTCTCTCTCTCTCTCTCTCGCCCTCTCTCCCTCTTCGCTCACACGCGTTCTCTCTCGCTCTCTCTCTCTCTCTCTCTCTCTCTCGCCCTCTCTCTCTCCCTCTCTCTCTCCCCCTCTCTCGCCTTCTCTCTCGCCCCCCCCCCTCTCTCTCTCCCTCTCTCTGGCCTCGACCCCGGTGGTCCTGTGTCCCCTCTCTGTGTTGGGATGATTATGTCGTCTCCTCCTCCTCAGTGAAGCTCCATCACCCGGAATAGCTCATGTCAGCGTCGCCTCCTTATCTCTGACAACACAACCTCAGAGGGGAACGTCCGCCTCCACTTCCTCCTCCTCACTGTCCAAAACAACACGACTAATATCTCACACACACGTGTGTGTGTGTGTGTGTGTGTGTCTCTCTCTCTCTCTCTGTAACTGTTTCAGAGCTGCAGTTTTTCCTGAAGCTTCTTATCCCATTCTGAAACGTGTCCTTCGTTTCCCGCCTCATCGCCTTCGGATGTTTGAGCTTCTCTCTTTTTAATATCATTAATTTAATATTTCCAGTGCAACCGGTTTGAGATGTGAGACGAGGGCGAGGCTTCGAGAAAAATACTTAAAAAGAGTTTTCAACATATTCAAATATCGGTACATCAGAGAGGAATTTGCTGTAAAATGATTCATTTCTTTCCTTATTGCAGTTATTCTGTAAATATAGATACACATGACAAGTTCCAATTTTGTTCTCATGTATTTGTTGAAAAATCCCCCAAAATACTTCAAATAGACAAAAACGGACTATTTAGGCCTTAGAAACAAGCTTTAAAGGCACGTTATGCAAGACATGGAGGCTTCATCAACAATGTTTGTAAAGGCCATGATCAGTGACATTTAGAAAAACCCTGCGTAATATTCCTTTAAAGGATTTGTTGGTCTTTGCAGAGGAAGAGAAGCAGGAAACATGAGGTTTTCTCACACGTCCTCTTCCTGATACGACCCAGGTTGCCCTTGATTGAGATGGTTGTTTGTTTAAAACCATGTGTGTGTGTGTGTGTGTGTGTGTGTGTGTGTGTGTGTGTGTGTGTGTGTGTGTGTGTGTGTGTGTGTGTGTGTGTGTGTGTGTGCGAAACTCTATGGTAAACTGTCCTTCAGCTCGTCTTTGGTTGAAACCCTGGCAGCTTTTATTGCCGCTGAGTGTTAGAGCTTCATTATGGACACGGCTCCTCTTCCTCCTCCTCTTCCTCCTCCTCCTCCTCCTCTTCCTCCTCCTCCTCTTCCTCCTCCCCTTCCTCCTCCTCCTCCTCTTCCTCCTCCTCCTCCTCTTCCTCCTCCTCCTCTTCCTCCTCCTCCTCTTCCTCTTCCTCCTCCTCCTCTTCTTCCTCTTCCTCTTCTTCCTCTTCCTCCCCCTCTTCCTCTTCTTCCTCTTCCTCCTCCTCCTCCTCTTCTTCCTCCTCCCCTTCCTCCTCCTCCTCTCTCTCTCTCTCTCCCCCCCTCTCTCCTCCCCTTCCTCCTCCTCCTCCTCCTCCTCTTCCCCCTCCTCCTCCTCCTCCTCTTCCTCCTCTGGCTGTCTGCCCACATCTGCATTTAAGTGCTTTTGTGTCTGAGCCTCTGATGAACGACTCTGACTCCTCCCACATTCATCACTCTTGTTTATACCGATGGACGATTGAATCTACGATTACATCTTCCCGAGGTTAATTGCTCCATAATTCAGCAAAACACATTTTTATTTATTGATTCCTTCGTCAAGGTAACGGATGGATTAGTCAACGTCCAGGGAAGACGGATGTGGCCAATCGGGTGAGACCTGCAGTTCACAGAGCGGCCACTTGAGGCGGCCTCCAAAAGCGAGTCGGTCCCTCACAGACTCCCATGTTGAAAATGGCCGACTTCAAGGGGAACGAAACATGTTTCAAGTCTGGTACAAACTCCTGTTTTGGTCTCAACCAGTCAGGTTTGTTACCAAGACAACAACAAGCCCCTCCCCCAGCTCTACCCGGGCTCCGCCTCTGTGCTCCCATTTTGGCAGAACCAGGCAGCGGGAGGAGTCACGCGCCTACGAGTGACGTCGTGGCCGCTGCGTCTGTCTTTCTATACGGTCTGTGTCTTTAACACGGCGACATCGCAACCGACAGATAAATAGATAGATAAATAAATAAATAAATAAATAAATAAATAAATGGACAAATAAACAACAAGACAGGCGGCGGAGAAGGGGAGTGGGACAAACTCCCGGACGGTAATTAGATTTCCTCCCGGTGCTAATGAGAGGCCTCGGACTCCGAGTGCCACTCATTAACCGTTCGTCCTCTGAACTGAAGTCTCTTCCAGTTCCAGCAGCTTCTCTCACGCCGACGCTCGTTGTTTCGGGAGCGTGTTTGTGTTTCAGGAGCGGACGAGTCCTCGTGTTCAGGTGCCTCCGTGTTTTGTTCACGTTTTTTTTTTTTTTTTTTCCTTTCTCCGTAAAAGGCACCGCATTATGTCGTCAGAGTTTCTCCGATCGGTGATGAATCGTGCGCGATTTCAAACCCTGGTGGAGTGAAAATAAGCGAGCGAGAAAGACAGTCACCCCTCTGTGCCGTTGTCACGGTAACAAGCCTGAAAAACAGTCGCTTGTTTCTGACTTGAAACAGGTTTCATTCTCCCCTGAAGTTCAACGTTTGAACTGTGGGCGACTGACTGGCTTTTGGAGCCTCAAGTGGCCACCCTGTGAACTGCATGTTTTTCCGTTTCCGTACTGGCCTCATACTGATATGGCTTCATGTTTAACGCCCCTGCTACAACATCTGCAGGTTAAAGGTGCAGTGTGTAAGATTCTGGTCATTTCTGTCACTTATAAAAAGAATCCAAAACCATGAAACACTGACATTTACGTGACTTTGAAATCACCCAAATATACAATTTTTTCCATTTCACTTAAACGAGCCCTTTAATGTATGTTTACATGAGGAGCGGCTCCTCTCTGTGGAGGCCGCCATGTTTTGACAGCAGTAAAAGTGCACGTCCCTAAACATCCATTGAGTTTTAACGACACCTGAAGTCGACCACAGCTTCTCCTGCGTGTTCAGAAGGACGAGGGTGAGGTGACGGACGCGACTTCACCTCTAGAGGTCACCACATCTGACGCACTGCGCCTTTAACTCGTCACGCCATCTGATCCGCCGCCGCCGCTCTTGTTGTTGTTGTTGCTCTGCAGGTGTCTGGAGGCCTTCTGCATCTACGGCAGCGTGGGCCGAGTGGAGGAGCCGTACGTCAGCATCACCCGCAAGAAGCAGATGCCCCAGGGGGGTCAGTCGGAGGAGGTGGAGCGGCAGGTGGGGCAGGCGGAGGGCAAACTCATCACGCACCGCGCCGCCTTCGCCCGCACCTCCGTCATCCAGGCCTTCCTGGGCTCCGCCCCCCAGCTCACCCTGCAGCTCTACATCTGCGTGCTGCAGCGCGGGGTGTCCATCGGGAGGGGTGAGTGTGTGTGTGTGTGTGT
>JAFBJT010111964.1:82465-108130 GCA_016785325.1 Chascanopsetta lugubris | reverse complement strand
TATGCATATATATGTGTGTGTGTGTGTGTATGTGTGTGTATGTATGATATAGTCTTCACTTTTCCTGATATGTGTGTACCAGGATGTTTATTAACATTTTATATGCCTCCTTTATCAGGACAAAATATGACTGGATGTCCTTTCAGGGCTCAGAATAACTAATGAAACCTAATCATATTGTATGTGATGGCGTCACATGTTTTGTAATATTTTGTTGTTTGGCTTGCCATTAGATCCTTGGGCAGCATTCATTTCCCACTCTAAGGAGAAGATAAATGATATATCTGTGTTTGCATAGATATATCATATAACATTGTCATATGATTGGCCTCATGTAAAAGTGGAAAAAAATGGAAAACTCTACCTGTTGTCTGTGGAAGAAAGATATGAAATCCACAGCTCCGGAATGCAGGAGAAATGACCGATTGTATACCATGAACAAGATGTGAGAAGTGCAACTACATTTTTTAAAGCACTCACATTGACGTTACTGTTTAGCTTGTGGTTTTTTGCATGTGAACAATATATATAACACAGGTTAACACTTCCTCTCTCTGCTTGTGCTTTGAACCACAAGTCCACATGTGCAATCAGCACAATGTTCTGCAGCCACATGCAGGTGCAGGCTTGCAGAGGCGGGCATGCAGGTTCATGTTTTGTGGAACAGAAGAAGATGTGATACCACTGATGTCTCAGAGCGGCAGCGTGCACAGGAGGCAGGTGACTCTCTGACTAATATCAAGACCAAGACGGAGAAGGGACTAATGCACCTACCAGAATTGCCTGTATTGTTTTGGATTCAGTCAGGTGTAAGAGTGGCGTGCAGGCCCAGACGAACACTTAGTATGTTATTGTTGTGCGACACAGATGCTCTGCTCTGCGCACTTACCTTCAAACTTCAGTTTTCTAAGAAAGAGAGCGTGGAAAGTTCCCATCATGTCTGCCTCCTCAAACTAATCTGCGGCAACTTTCACTTGTTACTGTGTGTGGTGAATGTTAAGCCTTTTCATTTACCGTATGTTCTATGTCGCAGAGGGAAGTTACAAAAGACATTTTGTGTTCGTCCCACCTACTTTATTTACAGTGGAGTTATTGTAGTCGTACAACTGAAATTGAATTTGTTTAAAACCATTGAACAGCAGTTATTCGCTCTTTATTTTCTGTATTTATTTTCTTCGTCATTATCTTAGATTTCAAGTGACAGAATTTATGCTCAACATTTCAAAGTAAAAGTTTTGTGATCCATCTTGACATTAAACAGGGAATCATTTAAAAAATGGGCCTATGGTCTTTGGATAGAATTTTCAACAGTTGCATGACGATGAAGAGTGACATCAGGAGTGAATGTTTGAGACAGTATAAAATAGTTAAATAAAAGAGTAAATGATCAGTTATCACCCAGTTTAGATAATAAAAGACATTCGCTGTCCACAGGCTGAAGCCACATGGCCCCTCCCCCTGACTGCTTCAGAGCGCTGCCACCTGCTCTGACAGAATTCTTTATGGAGACGTGCAAAGTAAATTAGAACAATGACTAGAACTCATGCATTTAGTCACAATTAGATTGTTCAGAAACATTATAGTTACAGACGATACAAATTAACTTTGAATTATGAGCTTTGAATATCAATATAAAATATGGACTTCGATTAAAAAGAAAATATATGTACACTTTCAGACAGAATCATTATCTTGTTTCCAGACCAGAGCATGTTTTCACAGCTCTGGTAAGCATCATTAAAGGTGCAGTGTGTAAGATTTCGGTCATTTTTTGTCACTTCTGTCTATAGAGATAGGATTACAAAATAATTATGCACAGACATTTTTACAAATGTAATCACCTCAGTGTATGACTTACTTTTTACATTACCCTAACATTAGCCCTTTAATGTATATTTACATCAGGTGTGGGTCCTGATGGGGGCCGCCATGTGTTTACAGTAGCCCAAAGTGAACGTACTAAACATGTTTTGAGCTTTAATGACAACTGAAGTCTACCATAGATTCTCCTGCTTGCTTTAATGGGAAGGGTGAGCTGATGGATACGACATGCAACTTCACCTCTAGATGTCACCAAATCATACTCACTGCACCTTTTAAGCGCCTGCACACACACACACACACACACACACACACACACACACACACTGTGGTTCTCATGATATCTAAATCATCACATGCAGCCCACATCTCCACACGGTACCAATGACTGTGTCAGTAATCGCTTTGTACGGCCGTGTTGGACATCTCTCTGTCGCTGGTGTCTGAGGCCTGCCACCAGCCTCTCACCACCATCACCCCCAGCCACTTCCTAAACTTCTCCCCCGCGAAGGCGTAAATGATGGGATTGAGGCAGCAGTGAGCCAGCGCAATGGTCTCAGCAAAGCCCATGGCAGAGTAAATGCTGCTCGAGGACACACAGTCGGTCAGGATGCCGAACAGCTGCAGTGTCTGAAGGAGCACCACGAGATTGTACGGGACCCAGCACACCACGAACACGCACACCACCGTGAATATCAACTTCACAGCTTTGTGCCTCTTGGAGTTCCTGGACCTGGACAGCACCACCAGGATCCTCGTGTAGCAGAAGATCATGACAGAGAGGCACAGGAACAGGCCCACCGTGTTCTCACTCAGGTTTCGCTGCATCTTCCAGAAGAGCAGCCACTCCTCAGGATACGTGGGTCCACAGCGCCGCGCCGCCTCGTCCTCCAAGGAGGCAAACGTCACCTGAGGTGTTGCCATGACGGCGGCGACGAGCCAGGTGATGGTGGTGGCGATGATCCCATAGCGCAGCGTTCGGGCTCGCTGGACGGCCACAGCGTGAACGATGGCCAGGTAGCGATCGGCGCTAATCAAGCTGACGAACAGCGTGCCGCTGTAGAAACCCAGCTGTTCAGAGCAGCAGAGAGAGACACAACTGTCACAACAAGGATGTGGAAGAGGGGGAATGTTTGTCAAGTTCTTCAAGCCACGGTGAGGCTTGAAGAACTGCAGCAGCAGACTTTAAACTGCTGCTCCCTCTCACATCCTGGCTCTAAACAATAAAAATGTCACTCTACGATTTTCAGAAATGACACGAAAATATCATTAGTGTATCAAATATCAGTTGTTCCAAACAACAGTCTTGACATCATACCAAATAGACCTGTTTATTTCTTATGGGTAGTTCATCTGTCCAGCCTGTTATACCTCTTTTACACCTCTAGAGTGAATCATGAGCCACTGTAGAGCCTAGTCTGGTTCTCATTCACACCAGCTGCAGTTGATAATCTAATTATAATCAAAGTATACATTACTATCACTGATATTTTCATCACTTCTTGTCTTGTTTCATAGTAAAAGGGACGTATATTTCTTGTCGACTGAATCCTTTAATTTATTTTAACGTTTTAAGTTTGCCGCGTCATACAGTTGTGTCACTAAGTTAACACTCAGAATACTTTATTGATCCCTAAATTGATTGAACTGATTGATTCAGGGTGTACAGAGGATATCTTATTGAAGAAAAAATAACAGACTGACATTTTTAGGAATTTATTATCACTTAGAATGTTTTATTTTTTTCCCATTACCCTTAAATGAGCCCATTAATGTATATTTACATGAGGAGCGAGTCCTCTCTACGGGGGCCGCCATGTTTTTACAGTAGCCCAGAGTGGACACACTGAACATTTGAATGACAACTGAGGTCTACCATTGGTTCTCCTGCATGTTCAGAAGGGTGAGGGTGAGGTGATGGATACATCATGCAACTTCAACTCTAGAGCTCACCAAATCTTACAAACTGCACATTTCTACCGATATATGTTCCAACTAATAACAAGTGACTGTATTTACCTGATAGACTCCCGTCATTAGTCGACATGAGACAAGGCTCTGCGAGCCGTGGGCCCACAGGGGCAGGGACACTGCCACCATGAGGTCAGACAAGGCCAGGTTGAGGAGACATACATCCGTCATGGTCTTCAGCTTTATGTGTCGGAGAAGAATCCAGAGGACTGTGACGTTCCCTGCAGTGAAATCACTCAGTACATTTGGAGCTCCGCAGGGCATCAGATGGTTAAAATGTGACATCTGTGATCATACCCAGCAGGCCGAGACAGAACAGCATGTAGTACAGAGGCGGTAAGGATCTGTCCAGAAACTCTCTGCTGGGATCCGGCGCACAGGTGGTGCTGTTGTCATCATAGTCATACATCTCCAGGACTGAAGGGGTACTGTGGCTGTGTGAGGACAAACAGAAGCTGTAGCTCAACACGGAAACTTAAAGGTACGGCGTGTGATATTTTGGTCATTTTTGTCACCTCTAAAAATCGTACCAAACAGTGACATACTGACATTTTCACACATTTCTCATCACCTCAATGTTTTCTTTTTTGCCCATTACTCTTAAACGAGCCCATTAATGTATATTTACGTGAAGAGCGGGTCCTCCCTGTGGGGGGCCACCATGTTTTTACGGTAGCCCAGAGTGGACATACTAAACATCTTTTGAGATTTTAATGACAACTGAGGACTACCATAGGTTCCCCTGCATGCTCAGAGCGGTGAGGTGATGGATACAACATGCAACTTCACCTCTAGAGGTCACCAAAGCATACACACTGCACCTTTAATGTGAAGAGAGGAATTGAGTCCCGAGACACAAATGATCACCTATAAAATCAGAATGTCAAACAGAAAGAAAATATTGAATTTGGTTATAATAATAATACATGGTAAGCATTCATTTCTTTCAAGTCATCAAACATTGATGAGTTTAAGAATTTATTGAGTTGGTCTTCTCTAGGTCCAACTGCTGGATTTACTTTCATTGTATCCCAATATTAAGAGTGAAAACATTCAAATACAACCTCCTTAATCCTTTGCTGAATAATTCTTTCACAGATATACAGCAGATTTAGTTATTTGTTTTTGCACATAGAAAAGAAAAAAGCAATTAAAACAATCACATCAATTTCATATTTCTGAAAACCCTGCCAGGTTCTGAGCCAAGTCAATTTCTCTAAATAGATAAATGTAAAGTCTTGTATTCTTCCTTTATACTCACGTCATCAGCAAAGTGATCCCATGCTCAGACATGAGAAAATAATGCTATTCTTCATTTGCTCTGAGTGTTTGTCAAAGCCTGCCACTGCTCATAATGTTTCCAATAAGCGACAACAGGGCTTTTTCCCTTCTGAATCCTGGTGGTTTCAATTTCTCACCATCATGATGATTCAATCATTCCGTTTTGTCATTAATATACAAAATTTACATATGAAGGTATTCACACATCGTTCTGGACTTTTCTGACCTTTAAGATGAACTTCTAACACATTGTCATAGTTGAGAGTATACTGTTTCAAAAACCCCTAGGCATTGATTTTCCATCTGAAATATCATCTTCATCCATGTTTGATTCATCAGTGAATATCCCAAACTATCATCTCATTTATGCCATCTCATATAAACCACATCTCTATCTCTGTTCTCCCACTTGTATCGTCAACAGAACCACCTGCTCTGACACTTGTGCCGACCCTCACTTCCTGTGGTGTGAACACACACACACACACACACACACACACACACACACACACACACACACACTCACATACAAACGCACTCATCCAATCTCCACCTAAGCACACGTGTTTGTGGTATACAAAGGGTGAGACCCTGGGGTAAGTCTTTTAAATAGCTGCTCAAATTTTCAAAATCTGAAAAACAGGCATGCTCACCACAGTTACTGCTCCTGTAATGTGTGTGTGTCCTTGTAGCTTCCAGTCGTCAAGTCGTCCAATCGAGTGGCATTGCTCTCTTTTTGTCTCATTTCTGGTAAAGGGAACGCTTGTTTCCTCTGCACGGTGTTCAACCTGCAGAGAGGTGCTAGAGGTGTGTGGTTTCCTCACAAATGGCCGGATACGAAGGTGTTAATTTGAGGCAAGAGTTTCTATTCCATTTTTCATCATCCGCTCATCATGAAAGACAATCTCTGAGCTCTTCTGGAATTATTCTAATTCACCTTTCAGTTTCTGTACGAGGACAAATGAGCTCAGCTTATTCCATCAGGCTTTATTTGTCTCTTGTGACATAAACAAACCATGCAGTAAACAATATTATTATTATGACATCCAAAATTCACTTTACTATATCCTCAACATACACTTCAATATGAGAACAGAGAGGGTTTGTCTGACAAAAACACGTAATTTGGTTTTGGAATCATCATAATCATGCTACTCATTTTACGCATGTCACAGCTACTCAAGCTTTTTATGGCACATAGTAGATTCAGTGTTAGAGGGCAGACAGCATACAGGAAGTAAAGACACCCTTGTAGCTTCCAGTCGACAAGTCGTCCAATCGAGTGGCATTGCTCTCTTTTTGTCTCATTTCTGGTAAAGGGTCCTCGTACAGATACTGAAAGGTGAATTAGAATAATTCCAGAAGAGCTCAGAGATTGTCTTTCTTGATGAGCGGATGATGAAAAATGGAATAGAGTCTCTTGCCTCAAATTAACACCTTCGTATCCGGCCATTTGTGAGGAAACCACTCACCTCGAGCACCTCTCTGCAGGTTGAACACCGTGCAGAGGAAACAAGAGTTCCCTTTACCAGAAATGAGACAAAAAGAGAGCAATGCCACTCGATTGGACGACTTGACGACTGGAAGCTACAAGGATGTCTTTACTTCCTGTATGCTGTCTGCCCTCTAACACTGAATCTACCATGTGCCATAAAAAGCTTCTGAGCAGCTGTGACATGTGTAAAATGAGTAGCATGATTATGATGATTCCAAATGAACTTTATGGCCCCAGTCACACGGTCGAGCTGAAAAACACGGCTGCTCATACGGACCTGTGGAATAAGACACCTCTATGGTCTAAACAAGGAGCAGTGTGTACGATTTTGTCACTTCTAAAAATATTACAAAACAATTACATGCTGACATTTTCATGATTTTACAATCCCCTAATGTATTCCCCCCCGCCCCCTTTAGCCTTAATTGAGCCCATTAATGTATATTTTCGCGAGAAGCGGGTCCTCTCTAAGGAGGCCGCCATGCTTTTTACAACCGTGAAACATGGACGTACTAAACATCTTTTGAGTTTTAATGACAACTGAAGTCTACCATAGGTTCTCCTGCATGATCAGAATGGTGAGGTGACGAATACAACATGCAACTTCACCTCTAGAGGTCTCCAAATCGTACACACTGCACCTTTAAGCGACCGAGATGATGCAGTGCAAGTGAAATGTCTGTGACTGCTCGAGTCAGCGCCTTTCAAGCTGTCTTAAGAAATCTTAACTATGCATTTATCTGCCGGCTTGATTCCCTGCGGAACGTTCTCATCAAGGCTTTGTCAAACATCAGATATGGCCCCAGGTGTCACCAATCTTTATTGCGTATTATTATCTTTTCTTTTATTTGGACCTTGAGTCTGTAATAAAGTTATTATTACGGAAAACACTCCACATCTGCTGGACGTGACCTAGCTTTTCCTGGATGAACTGCTGTTTGTCAAATCCCTGGAGAGGCGCATTCGAATCCCGGGTGTCCACCGCAGAGCTCGTTTCATGAACTTCTGTCCCACGAAGGCGTAGAGGATGGGGTTCAGGCAGCAGTGGGAGTACGCGAATGTCTGGGTCACCGCGAGGGACAGTTTGACGCTTGCATCAAAGCTGCACTCGGACGACAGCGTGCCGGTCGACTGGAGGTAGACCAGGAAATTGCAGACGCTGAACGGGACCCAGAAGATGAAGAAGGCCACCACGACGGCGATGATGAGCTTGACCGCGCGGTGCTTCTTCACACTCCTCATATTGACCAGAGTGTGGAGGATCCTGGAGTAGCACGCCACCATCACCAGCAACGGGATCAGCAGTCCCAGAATGATGGTGGAAAAGGTGTCGTAGCTCCTCCAGGCACTGGTCTGCTGGCTGGCGCCGCAAATGCCGTCTCTTTCCCCGGTGAAGATGAACGAGGGCAGGGACACACACAGGCTCAGCAGCCACACGCAGGAGCTGAGGACCATGCCCACCCTCAGGGTGCGATGGTGCGCGGCGCGGTGCGCGTGCACGATGACCACGTAGCGGTCCAGCGTCATGACGATCATGAAGAAGACGCTGCTGAAGAAGCCGGCGTTGTGGCAGGTGGAGAGGAAGCGGCACATGAAGTCGCCGAAGCTCCAGTGGCCGACGACGGAGGCGTGAGCGTAGAACGGCAGCGTGAGCAGGAAGAGCAGGTCGGAGACGGCCAGGCCGAGGAGGCACAGGTCCGTCAAGGTGGTTTGGTGGCGGTGCTTCAACAGGACGCACGCCACCAGGCCGTTACCTTGTCAGAGGGAGACAACTTTAATCTGCCGGAATACAATGCAGTGCGATACTATTCTGAAGACACACACACACATACACACACACACACACATACACACACACACACACACACACACACACACACACACTGTTGTGTGTATGGAAACTACATCAACAACCCTAACCCCAACCATTGCAATCACTCTTTACCACAGGAGTTTCAAACTCATTTCCACCGACGGTCACATCAGTATTATGTTTGCTCTTAAAGGTGCAGTGTGTAAGATTTTGGTCTTCTTCCATATAATGTTGCAAAAACAATTACAGACTGACATTTTCCGGAATTTATAATGACGTAAATGTATTATTTTTTCCCATTACCCTTTAATGAGCCCATTAATTTATATTTACATGAGGAGCGGGTCCTCTCCAGAGAGGATGTAATAAACATTATTTTAATTTTATTGACAAGTTAAGTCTTCCATAGGTTCTCCTGCATGCTCAGAAGTGTGAGGGTGAGGTGATGCATACAACATGCAACTTCACCTCTAGATGTCACCAAATCTCACACGCTGCACCTTTAATTAAAGAAATTAAACACAAAATCACAAGCAACTCCAGTAGCCGCTTGTATGAGAACAGGGGATTCCATGACCTACAGCTCTTGATCATGATATAGCTCTTCCTCATCAACTCCTCACCACACTCACACACACACACACACATACACACACATATGTACATACCTGCAAATCCCACAATGAAAACCAAACTGTAAATTGTGGGCAGAAATACTCTCCCAAAATCCCCCAAGTCCACGTCATCGCATGGAGACCAGGCCCTATAAGTGTCGTTGTAGTCGTAATATTCGTACGTTGTTGTGGTTATGGTTCCCATATCCAAAACCCTGGTCACTGCAGTAAGACAGATTTTCAGGCTGTTTTGTTATTTATATCATGTAAACAATTTATTTAATTATTTTCAATGGTTTGAGCAACTCAAACAAAGCCTTGCGGACAACCTCTGAGTCTGTTCCACAACAGGAAGAGAAAGAAATATACAAAGTCGGTCTGACCCCATCTACAGATTGATAGTCTTTTGTTTTGATCCAATCTGACAATTAGCATTTGCAGGGAGCAGAGTGGTGGAAGTATGTCTTATCATGTCACCTTTAACTGCTTATCCAGTCATCTGGGTCGTGGGGTATTTTTAAAAGTACACATTGGGCCACTCAGGGTATCAGTGTCAGGGCCAGTGGCACTGCAGCAGGGTCCAAGAAAGGTTTGAACCAGTGACCTTTGCTTCCAAAGCAGACTGCCACCTCTCCGAGGTGTGTCCTCAAGGTACGTTGATAAAGAAAGTCACTGCACCACCTGCTGGTCATCATAGGTAACTAGCCTTAACTCCCAAGAGACATGACTGTCCTCAAGGAGTAAAGATTGAGATTTAGTTTGAAAACGTTTTTTTCCCTTTGTATTCACAAGATGCCCCTGTCTACTAAAGGTTTACAGCATGTCAAACCTAATTATATCAATTTGGTTTGAACTTCCAATTTTTTTCTATCGAGATGTGTCATTATTTCTAGAGTGGCAATATTTCACTCGATATTGTGAAAACTTTGTATGTGATGTAACTGGGTATGTTGAAATAATTAAACTGGTGTGTATAGATTTCATGATTACAGATTATGATTGTAAACAACAAAAAGATTACAAAAATAATGATTTGTAGACAATGTGGTATCACAATTTTTTTGTTCTCAATTTCCACAAAAATGGAAAAAGAATATGGATGTAAAATATCGAGTCACATAATCTGAATGGAAATGTCAAAGAAATACAGATGCACAGTCTTTTTAACTGAAACTGGGTGTGAGATTTACTACACAGCCACGTTTCATGAACACACATTGTATAGTTTTAAAATGACAAATCACCTGACATGGTGAGGTTTCAGTGATGTTGACCTCAGTCCGCGGATCAATGGCTGCTCTTCACTTCTCCCCTCTTTGCTCTCAAAGTGCTGGACACAATATCCACTGATGCACCGATGGACCAGCTGAGTGTCTTGCAGAGACAAGTGTGAGCTACTGAAGTGTGACTGAACATTTAAGGCACAACTCGTTTCCTGTACAGTTCCGGATCTGAGTGTGTGATCTTATCAATAAGTCACACTTCTTCAAACGTTAAGAGAAAAAGAAATAAAAAGATGTTATTCACCAGTGTTGTGTTATTAGTCAGTCACTAACCCTACCAATGGCTGACATCTAGTGGTGAGCGATGGTAGTTCAGCTGTGCACAGGGAGGGATCATGGAATTGATGAATGGGCAGAACAGCGCAAAGCCTGCCCGGGGGGGGGGGTTGAACCTTCAGCATGACTCTAACGTACAACAACAACATAAGCAACGTTCTATATCATCATCATACCTCCACTATCATTATTTTAGTACAAATAAAAGTAAGAATAATAATCCTGCTTGCCGTATATTTCAATAAGTGTGTGTGTGTGTGTGTGTGTGCGTGTGTGTGTGTGTGTATGTGTGTGTGTGTGTGTGTGTGTGTGTAGTCGTCGTCGTTCTCCAGCTGGTGCTCGGTGAGGATGACTGACGTGAGATCTGCCGAAGAAGGCGGGCTGGGAGCTGAAGGGAACTTTGTCACGATTGAGATCGACACAGCGGACAAAACAGGAAACGTAGTTGCTGTGCCTTCAGAATAAAAGTAAAAATGCATTTCTCCCAGACGGTGATCTGACCATCTGAGAGTTCATTCGTGTTGTTACACTTTTCATGCCAAAACAAAACAAAACAAATTGCATCACGCAATAATTTTTTTTTTATGTGAAATAAATCATTAAATAAATTAGTAACTAAAACTTTCGGGAATTATAGGTAAAATGAACAAATAAATTAGACTTCCAAAATAATATTCAAAGCAATATAATGAATAAATTACCATTATGATCGGTACCAAAACAATGTTTTGGATTTGTCTCGAGTCTTTCATTGATAAATGGCTCTCTTGTGACTCAATGTGACTGACCTCGATTTCATCAGCAGCACAAATGCAGGCGCATGCCATTTGATCTAAACTTGGAGCTATCACACTATCCGGATTGATACGTTTCTACTATGTGTCTGAAATATGTATCAAACTGTGACTTCTGACACAATAATCATGACTAAAGGAAAGGAAATCATAGTGCTGTCAAACGACCAAGCTCTTATTGTGAAAGACCACCACGGAAGTACCGCGCGAGATTTCCACTCTCTTGACTCCGCTCGGAGTAGAATCAGCCGGTAGTGGTGGGGTTACGAAGATTACATCAAGCGGCTGTGACCAGCAGCGGACTTCCATGAGAATGAACCGGTAAACCTTTTAAAACTAAAGTCACTTAAAGTCGGGGAACCCGGGCAAGTGCTGACGGTTGTTGTCGCGGCGTGTGGCGGACACTTTGCGTCACTTTGTGCTCCGAGTCACCGCAGCCGAGTCTCCCCCCCCGCCCCCCCCCTGTCACTTGTTGGAGCCGGGAGAGAAAATTCAAAAACAGTGGTGGCGGTGTGGAGATGTTCCGGAGCAGGTGTCGACGTCAGAGCTGTAATGAAATGTCGCTGTGTTCACTCGCAGGTGGTAGAATCATGGAGCTCCTCCGAGCCTAAACAACAGCAACAACAACAACAACAACAACAACAGAGCCGCTAACATTTGAAGTTGGAAACCGTCAAATCACGGTAATGACCGAGTCGTCCAAACCGCCCTCAGGGTAAGACTTTCACCAACCATGAAATTTAAATGGTATTTAATACATACATTTAAACAAGTGAGATATAGATACGTTTCCATGTGAACACGTTATGTTAAAGCATTTTTTTTTTTACCTTTTCGTCGTGTCCACAGTGTTGTTAAATCATGCTAACTTATAGAAATTCACACGAGTATGTCTCAAAAAGTGTTGCACTGTAAACGTGCACTCAAAACTCTTTAGTCAACCATTAGTGGCTAAATCAAACGTTTGTTTGTTTACCACATATTTTGACTGTCCGCATCTATGGAAACCTCACAACAAGCTGCTGCATATCTGTGCTTATGAGTCATTTCCCCATCAAGTGATATTTATTTTCCTTTGTAGGCTTTTGTAATATGATTACTGGGTTTACATGGAGCTGCAGTCTATTCAACATGCTTGTTTGAGCCTCAGTTGAAAAGCGTGTGGAGCCTATAGAGAGTAGAGACAACAGAGAGAGGCTTCCAGCAGTCACACCATGTCTGTTAGTCATGTACCTGTTTACAGTCTCTTTTCAATGAGCCACATGTATTCCCATACAATGAGAGGTGTTCTCACTCACTAACTCACAATAAGGACTTTATTTAAAGGTGCAGTGCGTAAGATGTGGTGACCTCTGGAGGTGAAGTTGCCTGTTGTATCCATCAACTCACCCTTCTGAGCATGAAAGGGAGCCTATGGTAGACTTCAGTTGTCATTAGAACTCAAAAGATGTTTAGTATGTCCACTGTAAAAAACATGGCGGCCCCCATAGAGAGGACCCGCTCCACATGTAAGCACCCATTAATGGGCTCGTTTAAGAGTAAGGTAAAACAACAACGCATTTAGGTGATTATAAACTCTTGAAAGTGTATGTCATTGTTTTATATTGTTTGTGGAATTGACAAAAATGACTAAAAATCGTACACACTGCACCTTTAATACGGACTTGTAGAAAAGGTATTCCCAGACTTGGCAGTGAACACACAGCAACAGTGCGTTGCTATATGGGAGAGAGTGAGTGGATCTTTTTCTCTCTGCTGGTGGAATAACAGCATCTTCAACTATGCACAGTTGTGGTGTGTTGGGTGTGGCTGCCAGCAGGACTATGTGTTTCCATGCGCCATATATCACTCCTCCACTGAACTCTTGTGTTGCTTATAGTACAGTTTGTAGTACATGGCTTTTTTTGTTTTGTTTGTTTTATTAAATCATTGATTGATCGATTGATTTTTGACAAGTAAAAATGTATGAAACAACCCTGTGATTTCCATTATAATCTTGCTTTGTGGACTGTGTTTGGGACAATTCAACTGATCACCAGCAAATATCCGCGTGTCAACACTTCACATTGAATGGTAAAATACACTAGTGTTGAAAACTGAGTCCACACATCAGTCTTATGTCAGAGGTAAACAGCGCTTCACATCGAATTGAATGGTTTCATTATGCAAGTTTTCATCAAGTGTGTGTTTGTACTGACTTACGTTGTCATCAAAACATAATATCTTGTTCATAAAGGGAATGACGTGAAATGTTTACAACATCAGGACACACTCTCAGTTTGAGAGTGACTTGTACATCGTCTCTGACAGCAGATTGAAGTTATGGCTTTCTTAAGCTCACAGAGAAGGTATGATTTACTCCTAATTGTACGCTACCGGGTGCAAATTATAGAGATGACTGTCTGCTAGAAAGTCACGTCATGCTGACTTCATGGGTTCTGAGCTCGATAATGTAATTAAGCATGAGAGATGTCTGTCCTGCTGTCGGTGTAGATTAGACGGCGGCTTTCATCCATCATGGCTGCTTCACATTAACAGGCTGAGATAACTCATGCAATCTCTCATGCAGTGAGACTCAGATGTGATTTTCTTTTTTAGGGGTTGTGTGAATAAGAATATTGGATGATGAATTCAGATTTTCTAATCAGATTGTGTCTCTTGCTTGATCCATGGTCATATGCTGTTTATTCAATTTGTGGCAATGAGACATAGGTGAGACCTGTCATATCAAACCCTTTGATTGTTGGCCCCACTGAGGCAGCCGTGTTCCCAGTCTTTACCTCAATGTTTTTGGCTTTATTGGGCAAGTATTTGTCATCTGGAGCTAAATCTCAACCCATAAATCCAACGCTCTGTCAGCCTTGAAGTACAGAAACATAGTTTATAGTGGGAAATGTTCAGGGGCAACATGAGCAGGATGTGATAATGTCTGGAAGAGCTTTGATGTAGTGACTTAACGGTTCACACTTTTGAGAAAACCGCCCTCTGACCACGCCCTTTTAAACAGGGATTTCAGACTCTCAAGAGGCCAAACGACCACGTACAGGACTGCTCAGAGAGTCAGCTGGCAGCAGAACCACACTGTTTGGTTTTTTTTATCCACTCAGCGTGTGTTTGACATTTCTCTCTACCTAAATTACCATGACAACTCCCTTTGTGCTGAGATTTCTCTTTCGTCATCACGCAGGGAATAGCAACGTTACTACAAAGCCTGGTTCTATTGAAACGCAGCTCGTAAAACCTTAGTCGCACACACATGCACACACACACGCACACACACACACACACACACACCATCATCACTTAGCAGACCCACAATGCAGGAAGGGACTTGCTCTTTTTAAGGAAGAGAAATTGTGTTTTTACCTGGCCATTGAAATCTGAGCAGTGTGAGAGAAAGAGAGAGTGTGTGTGTGTGTGTGTGTGTGTGTCTGTGTGTGTGCGCGCATTTGTGTGTGTGTCTGTGTGTGAGTATGAGTTTGTGCAATGTGTAAGCCCATGTGTGTACTGAGAAGAAGTACAAAGCCAGCTTGAACGAAGCCTAAGTTCTAAGTGTTTTTAAGCCTGTAATTAAGTTGGACAAAAGACAACTTCCTGTCGACTCTCAGAGCCAAATAAACACTGACTTCTCTCAGTAGTACTGAGATGGATGATGCTCAGGGTGAATTTAAGGTGTAGTGTGTTTTTAAAAGTATATGTCATTGGGTTTCCAATTGACTGGCTGTACATGGGTTTGGTTTCAGTTGGAGTAATAAAAGTCAACATTGGCTCTGATCATATTAATCAAACATTTACCACAAAATCCCTATATATTTACTTCTAACGTGGTATTTTAAAGAGATAAGAAAAGTCGCTGTAAACTATTAAATTCAAGAAGTGGAGGAGGTTGATCGTTTGCAATGGCTTTGAGATGCATGATTCATTCTCTCTCTCCTTTAATTTTTTCCATTTGTGTTATATCTAGCTCATAATCACATGTTCTGTGGTCACATTTGATGTTGGTCAGCTGGGCTCCATTCTTAAAATATTCTTTTCACAAGTATTTGAAGTCAATGGAGAAAATCACTCGGGGGGAAATGATTTCCTGAACCGGAGCCATTCTAAAATGGGCCGATCACTGTTTTGCTCTGTTGTAATTAGACTGCAGTAGTCTCAGATCCTCTTGAAGTTCCCAATTAGTGCACTGGTGTTTTCCAGTTCATGCCTGGACTTGGTGTGTTTGCCTGTAATTGTCCACCTGTGTGTATTTTTGTGTGCAGACACAGTAAGCTTCAGCCCACTCGCCTGATAAATGTGGTTTTGTTATCCACTCCCTTAGTAGAAACAGGGGAGCAGCAGACCAATGAACACACATGTAGGGACAATTTAGAGGGAACTTGAAGTTTACAGCACTCGGTGCAACTTTGTGTTTGTAAATCTTCAAAGTATTTAACAGAGCTGTTGAGGTTTTGATAGACCTTTTGAGTTTTACTCTGTCCCCCTGGTTTAGTCCCACTCGTGCACGAATGGCAGAAGATGTGAATCAGTTCTCAACAACCTCAGCATCCCCATCTGTCTCACTTGTTGGTTGGTCGCACGTTTGCTCTCCAGTGCAGCTGTTGTTTTGTTTGTGCCTCTCTTCTGTGTCTGTCTCAGTTTGAGCGCAGCACCCGTGGCAAGACAGGGTGAGGTGGTTTTACAGATAAATACAGTATGGGATTTCAAACGGTCTGTTTATCCTCAGCACACACACCCAGGGATAATAACTGGCTACCAAACTGTGTGCACGTATGCTCCTGTGTGCACTCTGAAGCAGCGCTTATGAGGGGAGATTGGCATTAGTTGCTCGCTGCTCATCAGTTTGAAGCCGTGCCCATTGGACTTGGGTGTGTTGCATCTTGCGTGTGTGTGTGTGTCAGTCCACATTCTATCTTTAAACACTCAAAGATTCACGACATTGCGAGATAACGCTGTACCGTAATGCTGTTTCTGCTTGTCTTCAGTGACGAGAGGTTTTCCAGTGGCCAAAAAAGTTCATGTGGTCGGCCTACAGCTCGGCTCTGCTGACTAAGGGAGTTCCCGCTCATCCTCCCTCCTCGCTGAAAGGCTGTATCATTTCAGTGTGGCGGTGTGTGGTCACATCTGGATACGCGGGGTTATTTTTTTCTATTACTGTTTAAATTTAACTTCAGAAATTGTATGAAATTAGAGTTCGGAGTGAGATGGTGTTAGAGGCTGTGAGTTGTTGGCAGTGGTGCAGTGTGCATTGGGTGATATCTGTATCCCTTTCACAGACTGTCCTGTTTTAAATAGGGAGGGTGTGGGCGCAGTGCTTCCCTGTGCTTGTTCTGTGACGGTGGAAGCTAAAGCAAAGTGCACATCGAGTTAACAGATGAGATTACACATATACATATCGCCGTTATCTATTTTGTGTTTATAAATGAGTCTGTCAGTTTATAGTTCAAACTGTATGATGAACAATTTTCGCATATTTTACTTGTACATAGAAGAGATCAGGTTGTTTTTTTCATAAAGGAGCTTAAAGGTGCAGTGTACATGATCTGGTGACATCTAGAGGTGAGGTTGCATGCTGTAAGGATAATGGGAACACAATTACATTTAGGTGATTCTGAAAATGTCACTATGTCATTGTTTTGTAAATTCTTTTGTCTACCAATAGAAGTGACAAAAATGACACACTGCACCTTTAAGGAAACTTTCTGAAAATGTTGTCGACGGGGACACCCATTTCGCCCCACCCTAAAGGGAAAATAAACATCACGGAGTGAGCGCAGCATGGCCAAAATAGGCTAAAGCCTCTATCAAGCTCTCTCTGAGTCTTATCTCTTCTAGCCGCCGGCTCTTCTAGCCAAAGCTATAGCTGGTGTTCCATCCTGGGCTAGAATAGAGAGTGGGGGAGCCATTGCAACCCGGCTCCAGCTCGAGAGCATGATTCTTTATATATATGTTATATACATTTTTAGTACTACGCCCACTCTGGGCTACTGTAAAAACATGGCTGCCCCCGTGGAGAGGACACCCCCCCCTCAGTCGTCATTAAAACTCAAAAGATGTTTTTAGTACGTCCGCTTTGACCCCTGTAACAACATGGCCGCCCCCGTGGAGAGGACACCCCCCCCCCTCCTTGTGTAAATATACATTAGTCTGCTTATTTATGGGTAATGTGAAAAAAAAATACATTCAGGTGATTATATATTCATGCAAATGTCAGTATGTAAATGTTTTATGTTTTTAGAAGGGAAAAAAATGACCAAAGTCTTACACACTACACCTTTTAAAAAGTGATTTTATAAAAACATGAGGTTGAAAATGATTGTATTTAGATAAAACTGGCCTATGAGACAAGATAATCCCTAAAGGAAAACTGCCACATTCTTCATAGCATAAAACAGTTGTCTGATGCTCCATTAACTAAACATGCTGAACTTGATTGCACTGTATGGGAACTTGGCATCTAAATCAGCATGCAGCCTGCAATAAGATCTATTTTGGTCAATGGCCTTAGTATTTTTGCATATAGCTCGGGAACAGTGGGACGATATGAATGCTTCTTTGCTCTGCGCACAGTAAAAATGGCTCAGCCTCTGAGCATATCTGCTTCAAAGCCACATCATGATACACTGGAAACATCTGAGACATCCAGACTGACTTTATTTATAGACTGTTAGAGACCCATTAAGCGATCCAACCCGTTTTCTGTTGATATACTGCTCTCTGAGCGAAAGCATGAGAAAACCCAGTCTAATAACAAACGACTGCCTGGCTCAAGAGTCTACAGTAAGACTTGATCTGTCTGTAGCATGCAGCTGTTAGGGGCTGCTCACATTTATTTCTGGAGGCCTGCTCTCATACGTGAGTCACTGTGGCATGTGGGTCCGTCACGCAGCAAGACAGACTGACTGTGTGTGACTGTGGACACATGGGGTGGACACCTTGACCCAGCTGCTGTGCCCTAGCAGCAGTGGGATTCACCCAGGCAGAGGTGGTGGAGTACATTTTCTTGTTCACAGACTTCCTAGCTCAAGTGCATTCATTCACTGCCGACTGTCAGGAGGAGAGAAAGCAATGTACTCACCATGCTACCGTGTCAATAATTTGAATACAGTATTAAATATTCTATTCAATGATTTCAAAAACAAGCAATGTGCATCATCCTGGGAGCTCATGCATATGTTGTGGAATGGCTGCATTTAGGTGCTCGCTATCTGTTAAAGCTCCGGTGTGTTTTGATGAAACATTTCCATTTCAGCAGACATGATTGAAGTAGAATAATTATGAAATAATAAACCATATAGAAGATAATCAATACAATGATAATATTAATAAAATAATTACAGTAGTAGTTGGAAGCCACCTGTCGATGGAAGCCACCATGTTGCACCAACATGTTTTTACAAGAGCCCAGAATGGACAAACTAAACCTTTTGAGTTTCAAGGATAACTGAAGGCCGTGATAGGTTTCCCATTGTGCTAGGAAAAGGAAAGTGTTAGATGAGGGCTATTCAGCTGCAACATGCAACTTCACCACTAGATGACAGTAAGTCCTACATTTTGCACATATTGAGCTGACAAAATAGGATTTAATCTCCTAAAAGCTGTTCATGTTTAATAAGAATAAAGCATGAATAAAAACATGAATACAGAGCTTGTTATACGCATTCTTTTAATTGTATGTATTCAGTGGTATATGTTATAAATCATAGATTCCCAGTGTGCCCATGAGCATTCCCTGTCTGGCGAAACCCTGTTTATCTTCTCATCTCCCATAGCAGCAGCAGTAGCTGCTGTAATTGAACAAGTAGCATTGGGGGAATAGAGAACAGGGTAATTGTTATTTCCTGCTGTTCTGCTCCAACATTCCTTCTCTCCCTCATTTCTTTTCTTAAGTTGAATGCCTCCCACATATTCTTCTTCTGTCCCCTTTATTTTTGCTCTCCAGCCATATGGAGGTATGTGCCACATGGAATTCCCTCATCCATTCCTTATCCACAGTCTCTCCCTTTTTCTCCCCATTGTCCTTCTGCTCTTGGCTTGTTGGTCACAAAAGGTTTTGCCTGTACCAGGGGCAGAGCACTGTGAATATACCAGCTCATTGATTCATGTTATGAAAATCATGAAAATTGCATCCTTAAAAAAACATGGAGATCAACAGAACAAAATAATAACAATGATGACAGCAATATAATAATGATAATAATAAAGATTATGTTTCAGAAGGTGGATTTAAGTATGTGTGAAATGGATACACCAGTTCACAGGTTGCTGGCTCAACCTGGAAGTAGGGCCTCTAAAAAGATGAGAGTAAGCAACTTAATTGATCCCAATGAGCAGCAATTCATTTAGCACCTCAGGTGTGGTGTTGTCTTTTTTTAATCCCATGGGTTGTTGTGTTACTGTTTCTCAATCCTGTGGAACATATTGTGCAGAGTCCTAACCTGACTGTTTTAGAGAAAGAGATAATGACATAAACTAGGTGATATCCAACCTAATAAACCAGGTCAAGACTGAAAGGCCCTCATTTAAAATACTTGGTTAAAATCATATTGTGATTGCTTGTCTTTACATATTTCCTGTCTTGTCTTGTTTTCTTAGTTAACCCGTCATGTTCAAAGCAGACTTTACTTGCATGCAGGTTAAAAGGCAAAATGTATCGTATTTCTGATTAAGTGTTAGTAAAGCGGCGAGCACAGATTATCCAAATGTCATCTGGACCTAAACCATTTATATTCATACACATGAATTATATTTTGTAGCGTTGATTTTGGATGGAATAGTAGCAGAGTTGCCCTACTACTCATGTCGAAGGAGATTTGTAAAAATCTGTTGCAGAATGTAAAATGCCTCATCTTTTGTTTGTTTCACAGGTTTAACTGCATCCTGTCCTCTCATATCCGTCACCATCCCTGTCCTTAAAAGAGTCTTATTGACCAAAAACCCCAATCAGATACATGAAATACACGTTTTGCATTTGACTGGGACCTATCTCTAGAATAAACAATTGAAAAGGTGAGTATGTCAAGTAGTAGTGAATAATGAGCCCATGGCATGTTACCTCTCCAGTGACATTGTCATTGAGACAGTTTACGTCCAGAGGAGTGGAGTTGTAATGGCCTGTAATATGAGCATCAAGGCATACGCTGAATTTGACAGTTGTCTGCTTAGCAACTGCTGCAAACACTTTACTCGGATCCCATTGCCTCTGACACTCTTTTTGACAACCGGCAATCTTGCTGTCTTCTGTCGGCCTTTGTCCCCTCCATTTCTCTTTCTCCCTTGGTCACTCACCTCTTGTGTCTGTGCATCTAAAATCCACAGCTGCTACTAAAATGAACTCTGCTCTCTTCGATAGTAAGGTGGTGTAAATATAGGTTGCCATGGGGACACCATGACACCCGAGGGGTATGCTGGGCGGGTTGCAGGACAGAATGTGTGTGCGCGCGAGTGTGTGTGTGTGTGTCAGTGAGGGGAGTGGCAGAGAATCCAGGATGTACATCATTCACGCTGTGTCCACTGCACAAAGGCAGGGTTGTGCACACAGATGAGAGTAGTTTTGTGATGGTTCATTCTCACTTTGCTGATGTTTGCACTCTTGAGTTGAAGTGATATCGTATATATCCCATGATTTCAAGCTATAATCATGGATTGAGTCCATTTTGAAAATAGTTCTGTACCGATTCAGTTTTTATTTTAAAGGTGTAGTGTGTTCGATTTGGTGACATCTAGAGGTGAAGTTGTATGTTGTACCCATCACCTCACTCTCACCCTTCTGCAGGAGAACGTAACCAGCAATCAATTATTGGACATTTGTTTGTTGGAGCTGTCTGGATTTGACACACTACGTTTAAGCTGGAAATGATGTGGTCTGTTTTATGTGTGCACCTGTTGAGGACAGTCTACGGTCGTCTCCTTTTACTTGCCACAGAAAAGAGTTGCAGCTGCACTGCAGTGAAAATGTGTCGAATACAGTGTTATGTTACTGAGATAAACAGGGAACTGTTTTGAACAGGGTTTGTTTATATTCTCAGGAAGCACACTGTGTCATGGTGAATGTAGGTCAGTCTGTGCTGCTTTTTGGGCCAATTAATCCGCTCAATTCCCAGTGGGATGTCTTCATCAGAGGATAGTACCTCATTGTTTCAGCGATCCTATTGTATCGCACCGACCAGGCTTCTCTGACTACACGTCTGGCTTTCTGTCTTTGTCCCTCGAGTTGACTTTCCAACTTCGCCAGTGTCCTTATGTACGACAACACGTTTTTACCCACATCCACAAGAGAGAGCGGAGTGGTCAGACTGCCTGTTTTTTGTCTAGTTGTTCCATTCAGTATATCCTCAGCAGCTTTCATCGTTAACGTTGTATGTTCATTAGGCATGAATAGTGCAGTCTCATGGATGAAGCTACGTGGTGTGATTGAAGGGTTTCAGCTCCAAACAGGCCCCATGTGAGTGGAATTTATATTAGTGAGGATGATGCTGACAGAGCACTATTCAGAGAGTTTACTAATATATTCCAGTTTTTCTAAGACCTTCCTTAGTGGGAACTTTTTAAGGCTGTTTCCATGGCTTGGATAAATACAGCCCTGGCCAGTTACTTCTTTCCCAAAGAAAAGCCCCCTGAGAAAGTCATGGTTTCCATTGAGTCTGATCAGTGTTATGTAATTAAAACACGAGTTTTATACACATTGCAATTTATGAAATTTGACTATTTTAGTGAACATTTGCACTGATCCGTATGTGGAGATTTGCAATCAAAAACACACTCATGGTCACACTTTCGGGCATGAGTTATCCTGGGTGCTGTGATCAGTGGTGAGCATGGTTGTATTTGGGTCACACACACACACACACACACACACACACACACACACACACACACACACACTGTAAATACACACACGTAGGTATCTAGACACTGAGACTAATCTTTTAAAGAGGCCCACACACAGACGGAGAAGAATGACTTGTACGCTGCATGTATTTTACTAGTCACTGTAAGTAGAGGACGAGTGTAATAAGGGTGTAGAGTGTGGCTACTCACACTTATTACGTTCTTAGGTTCTGTTACTGACTCGCTGGAGGTTTTAGGCCTTTAAGAATGACATCATAGACACCTGATGCTGGCAAGCGGAGAGAGGAAAGCACTCAGAGGCACTAATGGAGTGACACTTGTGAGCTCTTTCAGGCAACTCCAGTTGCACTGTAGTTTTAACGTTTTGGGAAATGCGTTCTAGTAATCAACGGCCGATGACAGTAGCATAGGGTTAACCCAACAATCCAGCCCCAACCAAACAAGTCTCGTTTGTTTACTACATGAAAACAATTTTATAAATAACTGGTCTGACTGCATCAAAACACAGCTAACCCCGCAGTCAGACACGCAGTGAATATGTTATCAGTGTATCACAAACGTATCAGTCTGAAAGAGAGGTTGCAGGTTCTGAATCAAACTTGATTGCTTGTGTTACGCAATGAGGGGTTCAGAGGGGGAACGCAGCACAAGCGATGACTCCCATTTTTCTCAGGCTTTTATAAGCACTCTTGTGGAGGTCTTACATACCAGGGACCACTCTACTGCTCCATTGCTGAAAAACAGCCAGCGTGGATGACCGGCAACATGCACATTAAGCAAAACTTGGAGGACTTAGGAGGCAGATTTAGAGTTTTACTGTCTCATGACTCACTGTGACATAGAAAAAAGTTGAATAACAGGAGGGCCTGACTGGCATTTTCTGAGTGTTGATATCTCCATACAGTGATACATCAATATCCTAGGTGTGATGTTTTCATTGTTATTCCTGCAGGCAATGTTTGAGCAAAGAATAGTTAACAAAATAGAAACACTACATTCAGCCTGCTCATGGTTACAGAGATTCCTTAAATCTCCCTTCATCCCAGCGTTTTTATTGCTGACTTTCAATTTTGCCCCTTCACCAGCTCAGCATGAGGTGAAAGTGATGAAGTTGCAGCCTATACATGCTAAAGTCTATGTTCTACTGCTGCTTTAATACGAGTTATCTGACTGACTGTAAATAATTATCTACATCACATGGAGCCAAACAGTCTTTTAATCACAGTCCACAACTATCAGTGTTTAATATTGTTGCAAGATTTACATTCAATGCAATTCTGAAGATACAATTTTAAGTGAATATAAGCTATACACAACCATACACACGTATTGGCTACGTCCCAGGTTTGGCTTGGAAGCTCTGACTTGATATAGACATGGATGATGTTTTGCTCACCAGGCCACTGAAAACAGTTTGATGTTTTATAAAAAAGCCAGAATCTGAATTCCAATCTTTTTGGTGCAGCTTTGTTTTCAGCCCCCAGCTGCTCACATGTTATCTTGGATGATTTTTGTCACAGACCACGAGTCCTCATCTCCTTTGGCAGTTTAAAAGAATCCAGCATCTGTTTGTTTTTGTTGTCTTGACTTGTTTTTGGTACAGTCTGTCAGAAACACTATGTAAACCAACAACTACGAGATTAAACAGATAGAGGAAGAGGAATATATCCCTGTTAACGCAGCTTTGCCAAGTGATACGATTTAAGTGGTTCTGAAAGGTCCATTTGTACCTTTAAGTGTGCGCGCGAACGTGTGTGTGTGTGTGTGTGTGTGCGCGTGCGCAAACCCATTTGTAATACAGCCCCTTTGGTGGTTCTGTACTTCCTGCCCTCTGTGCTGGGGCAGTGTTTCTTGCTTTTCGTCCACTACCTCTTCCTCTCTCTTTCACTCACTCATTCTAACTCGGTGGGAGAGAAGGCTTTCCCAAGACTCTTTTTGTGTGTGTGTGTGTGTGTGTGCGTGTGTGTGTGTGTGTGAAGAAGAGATGTGGTGAAATGCCTGGCTGATTGTGTTAAGCCTGGCAAGGTCACAGGGACCAGTTCTTTTTACTTTCAAAATCACACTTTCCAGAAAAATACAAAAATGTCAAGTTTACAGAATTGTATTTCTTCTCTCAATATTTAAAGGAATAAACCATGTTTGCTTTAAAATGTGCTTTTTGTCACAACAGCTCACAGTTAATCATCAGAGGTGATTTGTCTTGTGACCTGACCAATTATTCTCCCTGAGTTCCATAAATTCCATTCTTTGAAAGGCATTTTCGTCATTGCATAATGAGCCAGTGACATTAGATATCCTGTGTGTAAAAGTTGTTTGGTATTCAATGCAGTTGTTAATGTGTAACTAAGAGCCAGGTTAGAGTCCACGTGCATTCCTCCCTCGCTCTGCTGTCAATGCTTTTAAAACGGGAGGACAGGAAGGTACGACGCCTGCTTGTGCATTCTAAATGAAGCGGGTGAATCCTCAGAGCTGGATTTGAATGTAACACTTTTGGAAGGCTGTAATCACCTCGACTGTCATTGACGTGAGTGGAATGTCTTTGTTTGCGTTATCTACTGCTAATATTTGTGCTGTGAAGACAGAGAGGGCAGGGCAGGCTTTAGTGTGTCACATGGAAAAGCTATTTGTCATTGTTAACAGTTACAGTGTTTGATTTCTGTTTATTCTGCTTTCTATCTCAGGTTAAAGGTGCAGTGTGTAATATTTCTAGCATTTTTGTCACTTCTAGAAATATTACACAACAATTACAAACTGACATTTTCATGAATTTATAATCACGTAAATCTCTTATTTTTTTCCCCCATTACACTTAAATGAGCCCATTAATGTATATTCACATAAAGAGCGGGTCCCTTCTGTGGGGGCCTCCATGTTTTTAAAGCAGTAAAAGTGGACCTACTAAACATCCCTTGAGTTTTAACCACCACTGAAGTCTACCATAGGTTCTCCTGCATGTTCAGAAAGGCAAGAGTGAGGTGAGGGATACAACATGGAACTTTACCTCTAGAGGTCACCAGATCTTACACACTGGACCTTTAAGTGCAGCTTATGTAGAACTGGTGTCAAAAGTCTGGATAGCAGCATCTCGTCGATTGCGTGTCATTGACATCTGGTGCGTCTCCACCCATGTGAGCTGTGGTTCCAATTGTTTTTCTGAGCCAAACAAATATATTTAGACTTCCCAAAATATTGAGGCATTGAATACGTTTTGGTGCACAAAAAAGTGTGATGCATGATGGATTGAAAATCTGCTGATGCCAGGCAGAATAAAACACTTTATTATTGATACTGTAAACTGTGTCTTTATAATATATGGCATTGTAGTTACATTTGACAATGATGTTAGCTCAGAGGGATTTTTGGAAACGAGGATTACTTGAATATATTTTCTGTCAGCAAGAGCAGGATTAAGTAAGGGTTGATACGGGAGAAATTGCCTTGATTAATTCAGATGAGCTTAATTAAAGGT